>WJFA01003396.1:0-13006 GCA_009870155.1 Pseudobourletiella spinata | reverse complement strand
GAGCTGAAGTCAGCAGTGCGATCCTTGGACCGGAACCGACTTACCTCTCATTGCTCGGGGAAGGGGATTGAATGGATATTCAATCCCCCGTCCGCTCCCCACATGGGAGGGAGCTGGGAGCGACTCGTGCGCTCTGTCAAATCTGCCCTGAAGGCAACTTTGAAGGACAGGATTCCCCGAGAGGAAACTTTGCGGACCGCTCTGGCTGAAGTGGCCCGACTGGTTAACGGTCGTCCCTTAACCCATGTTTCGACGGACGCGGACGATGGGCAGGCCCTTACTCCTAATCATTTCCTGCTGGGGACTTCGGATGGAAGCCAGCCCCTGGGGGAATTTGACGAGAAGGATATCCTCCTGGGGAAACAGTGGCGGATTTCGATGAGGCTAGCCGACCATTTTTGGGCCCGTTGGCTGAAGGAGTTCCTGCCGACCCTAGTGAAGAGACAGAAGTGGACCGCTGACTCAGTCCCCCCAAAGGTAGGCGATGTGGGGGTAATGGTGGACGAGATCCGGCCAAGGGAGGATTGGCCGCTAGGAAGGGTTGTTGCGGTGTACCCCGGACAGGATGGGATTATTCGAACGGTAGACTTTCGTACCAGTTCTGGTACCTACAGGAGACCCATCCACAAGATCGGCGTCTTCGACATCGGGACAGGGGTTTGAGGACTTCGCCTCCAAACCGGGGGGGAGTGTAGCCGAGCCGCCGGTAGTGACTGCCCGCGGAGGGGCTGTATAATTAATTTAATTGAATGTTGACAGTGTAGTTTGGGCCTCGCTAGAGGTCACTCCCTACGTAGTATAGTTAGCTATTACAAGGTAACGCTTGGTGTAATCGACTGCACGCCGGTGCAGTATAGGCCAGTCTCAAGGGGCTGGCCAATGAAATTGTTTAATTTAAAAACGTATTTTTGTGTGTGGCAAAACGTATGGCGGTTTATGTATTTTCCTTTGTGTGGAATTTAGCAGCGTGGCCACCAGGCCGTTTTTCCTCATTATTGGATAGGATGTTGAGCGAGAAGCAGCGGGCATCAGAGGCTCCAGTTTTCAGTGCTGCGTCCCAACTTTTTGTTCGACTCACAAGAGTCTCAATTCATTGTAGCCTAGGTGGCTGGGAAGTGGCAGGAAGACTGCCGATTTATTAGTAAAATTATTTGTTCGTGTGTGAGTATGGGAGAGAAGTGGGGAGTTTAGGGAAATAAAGTTTATTTTCTTAAACCCCTTTGTATTTCTCCAAAACATTTATTTCCACGACCAAGGAGGTCGTTGTGCGGGCTATCGAAGGCGAGAGCCCACCATCCGTGTAGATCTGCTACAGCAGGTAATAAGAATGGTAGGGGGGTAGGGAGATGTAGAGAAACTGAGGCCTGACCATATATGGGTATGTATAACGGTTCTGGTAACAAATATATTTTTTGAATTTTAAAATGTGGTCAGAGGTACTGGCTAGTCGTTCCAGTTCCCTGATTAGTTTGTGTGATTTTCCTGAGGTCAGGGGCGGGCTAGGTGAAGGGTCAAAGGTTGGCTTTTCACTAAATACACATGTACATCAATGCTATCAGTGCGGCTTGTTGTTGTGGTGGGACCTGAACGCATTGAAGGGAGTCCAGCTGTCAGCACAACAGAATAAAGTTGGGTGCGACGTAGGTAGACTCTTACAAATCAATGCGTGGGCCTCGCATGTGGATATAGTACGCTGTTTGTGCATGAATGCGGAAGGGTGAGATACGAGTGGGAATGTATGCATGATATGGAGTTTGGAGGATGGAAACGTTTTGGCGGTGTGTTTTGTCGTCAGGAGGAGTGGATAAAGTAACATCTCAGTAATGCGATGCGTGGATTCGCCATAGTTGAAGAGTTAGTGGTGTGAACAGGATGGACATGTGGACAAGAAATTTAATCGACATTTATTTGTAAGTAATTGTCAATTTATGTATTATTACGGTCGTTAACACAATAGCAAAGTCGTGTTGTGAATGGGTTAAGTTGTTTGTTAACGTGTCGAGAAGTTTTGATTTCTATTGAACGTGTGGTGGGAACTTGAACAGGTTCACCTGTCTTTTCGTTTTAATTTTGTTCGTGTTCTTGGGATATGATTCATGATTTTGGAAAATTCAGAAATTTTAATGTCATGCTTGATTGTAGTTACGACATTTTTTGTGGGTTATTGGGTTTTTTAGGTTTGGTTTTTGCATGATTTAAAGCGTTCACAGAATTTGATTGGCATGTGTTACATTTGATTATTATTATTATCGTATGTTATGTAGTGTTGTGTTAACAAAAGAAGGAAGATGTTTTTGACATGGATTCCACATTTATCGTCGGACAGCGTTGTGCTACTATCATTAGTTGGAATGTCGGATCCGTTATTATTTGTCGTTGTTAAAAAACAAGTTTCGATTCGTTATGAAGAATTTTCGTGGGTTGTTATTGTTGAAAATGAAGTACACAATATATTTGTGAGGTTTTAATTTCCTGTATGGATTTGTGGGCATGTAAATTGTAAAATTTTGGACTTTTTGGTCGTGTATTTGATTTGTATTATATTTTGATGTTAACTACCATTAATATAACTGCCCCTAATTTTATAGTCTCCAGCACAATGTACGCGCGTGTGCTGGAAACTCGTGGTGCAGTGAAAAGGTGTGGGGAATGAACGATGGTTGAGGCAGTCAGTTTGCTCTCAAAATGGCTGCAGGTTAACTACATCCTGTTGTCAGGTTTATTTTGAAATTTTTCATGAAATCTCGTCGTAGTCTTAAGCCAGAATGAGAATGAATTAATTGCGATCCTCAATCTCCAAAAAGATTCATGGGCTTCCTGCGGCTGTCATTCTGCACGAAGTACTGATTTTTGCATAACTCCAGGCTAATTAGGAGTCGGATGAAGTAGTGAACATTAACAGATTATGAAAATTTAGAAAAGTCCAGGCAAATCCTTCGTTGCCCTGGTAAATGTTTTTTTGATTTTTTCGCATCGATAAATGACTTAAGGTCAAGCTCATGTCTAACATCAAGGCGGTTGATGTATTGTAATATATCAACCGCCTTGGCCTAACATATGAATGACATCCCTCGAATATACATTGTGTTTTGTGTGATCTGGTTTTCGAACTGTTATGTTAAGCTACTTTTGAGGCTTACCATGACAAACCTAATAGCGTGAAATAGAGCCCCAAATTAAGTACGTTTCGGCAGCACTTAAAACTTAATTTAACTTAACTTAAATTTTGAGCCTGGAGGGGTTTGAAGAAAGGGGTACTCAACTGCACACATCTTGCCCTCTGGAAGGGTTTGATCGGCAGCTACCCTCCATCGACCCCTCTGACTTGCAATTATTATTACATTTTTTGACATTATTTCTTTTATCCTTTATAACCTCTTTTCGTGTTTGTTTTGTTCAAATTTCTGGTTTTCTTTGGTTCCACCTTCAATTATTCACTCCCAAAACCAGATTTTCGTCAAACTTTTTACAAAAATTAAGGTAGGAGGGGCATATATTTTAGAGGGGTGAGAGGGAGGACATTTTTAACTAGTCTTTGAGGGGTCGTGATTGATGATAAAAAAATTCCTACTTATTACGAACATGAGGGAGGGGGTTTTTCAAATTTAAATCATAATTTGTTTGTGAGGGGAGCTGAGAGGTTTTAAAATGTCCACCTCTGCGTCGTACCCGAACTTGAACTTGAGCTTATACTTAAACTTAAATTTACACTTAAACTTAAACCTAAACTTGAATTTAAACTTGAACTTAAACTTGTAAGTAATTTAAGTACAAAAGTGGGTGTATTGGTGGTATGCTAGCAATATCAATCGTTCAGACGGTTTGACTTCCGCATTGGAAAGCCAAAGCCATACGTACTGTATATCAATACTGTAAATGTCGCCATACAGTCCGCAGTTTGTCGAAACGTATAGGCGAAGAGAGCTTCTCGCTCGTTCGCAATTGTAGTTGCAATGTTGTCATACTAACACTGGATGCACTTCCCCGGACACGAATTTCGGACTTGCAGGGTGGCTACTTAAAGTTTCTGACCTTTCAAGTACGGTTACCTACTTAAACTTAAATGCACCCTTAACAAATCTCGTAATCAAAGGATGTGTACCCACAGAAAATCCCTCATGTTGAGGTAATATCAAAGAAAGCGCTTATCGCGCGCAATTAATTCTACCATACCCGACCTAAAACTTCAGAAAATTTAGGATATCACTCAATGATGGGTTATAAGCACTTATAGAACAATCGCTACAGTAACTTTGCCATTTATTTATATATACTTTGTACTGGTGATGAGTGCCGCTTGTACACGAGGCGAGGAGAACATCGACTTCTTCTGCATCCAGTGCCTGCCTTTGAAATGCACTCCTGATAGCACTGCTGCCGCTAATCGCAGGGTCCTGCTCAAATGATGGGAACTGGAATGTACAAACGAAAGCAGAAGTGAGCTATCCGGCCCAACCGTTAATGACTCAGCAATAGACTGCGTCTTAAACAACGGATACCAAGCTTGGGTTGGCCAGTCCAGCACTACGATAATTCGAGTGGCCTGATCAGCAATAATCTTACGTAAGACTCGTGGTATCAAATTGAACGGAGGAAAGGCGTAAAACTTGAACTGTTTCCAGCTGAGCGTGAAAGCGTCAACGTAGGCCGCTCCCGGTTCGGGATGCCGGGATGCAAATTTATCAATGTGGTAAGTTAGATGCGATGCAAAAAGATCAATGTCCTGATCAAACGTGCGATGACGACATAATTGTCAAAAAACAGTTTGGCTTTCCAATTTCCAGTCGGAACCATCGGTCTCGCATTTGGACTGAAAATCTGCAAGTTAATTATGGGAGCTGGGAATATAACTGGCCGACAAGAAAGTTCCGGACTGTTCCACCCACGCAAAGATCCTCTTGGTAATAGCGTGTAATCTTAGTGAACGACAGCCGCCCAGATTATTTATGTAAAATAACGCGACGGTATTATCCATCCGGGTCAGCATACTCTTTCCTACTATTTGAGCGCTAAAGCTTAACAGAATTTTCCCTGCTGCCAACAATTCTAGCTCATTGATATGCAAACTAGCCTCATTTTGCACCCAGGTTCCCCGGGTGGTTTGCGCACCTAAAGTGCCACCACATCCTGTAAGAGAAGCATCTTATGTAATACAAACGTCATACGTGTCTGTTAGAATACGATTAACAATCGTATCAATACGGTCTAGCCACCATTGCCCATCATCTCGGGCTAAAGGAGAAAGCTCAATATCTCCACGAATCAATCCTCCTGCTCGCTGAATCTTGTCTTGCTTCTCTACCTCTAATTGTCTAGTGTACAGCAGCCCGAACAATGCGTCAGGGCTGGCCGCGACCAATATTCCTATAAACTAAGCCAGATATTGCGTTGAAATTCGATCACGACCAAGTATGAATAAACACATTCTCTTTATCCTTTCACGCTTCTGGCTCGGAAGCGACAGTTCCCTATTACGCGTATCAAAAATGAATCGTAAGCACTTTACTCTTTCCAACATGCTAACTGTGAGCGTTGCCCATTTATAAGAAAACCTAGTTCTTTAAATATACTAATTGCCACAGAAACCTGCGAGGCGCATTTTCCCACCGTCTGCCAAAAATATTATATCGTCGAGATATGATACCGCCAGTATGTTCATACTACGGAGTCTACACATAACTGGCTTGCGTATCTTGGTGAACACCCTAGGGGCTGAACTGAAACCGAAGGGAAGTACTGTATGCTGCTACAGCTTCCCCTGAAATGTAAAACGTAAGTAAGGACGACTTTCCGGATGAACAGATATGAGATGATATGCGTCCTTTAAGTCTATCGTACACATAAACGTGCCGGGTTGCAAGAGGTTACAAACCAATCTATAGTCATCCATCTTAAATTTCTCATATTGAATGAATTCATTTAATGATTTCAAATTTAGAATAAGCCGGGGCGACCCGTCTGATTTAGCTACGGTAAATATCTAAAGAAACTGAGATCTCAAAGGCTGGACGACCTCTACAACACCTATACGCAATAATATCTTCAATGCAGAGGCAATGAACCTTTTCTTGCTCCCTGACATACGGCACGCAGGCTCACATTGTTGATATGGACGAAATACAAACGCGTCGAGAACTTATACCCTCTGACCGCGGACAATATAAATTTACTATTGGTAATAGCCTGCCATTTACTACGAAAAATCGGATATGTCCCGCATAAGCACATACATTTACTACGGATCCTTCTCCTGCGGCGGCTGACGGCGGGGTGGAACGCTGTGTCATGCCTTGTGGGATCCGCTGGCGGGGCGCCGCGGGTCCCCCTCCAGTTTAAAGCCTTTCCTCTTCGTGTAGAACCCTGTCGGTAATACGGACGAAAACGACGTAAATTTCGATTTCAGGATGGTTTCTGGTTCTAAGATCCTGTAGTCCAATTGATTTCCGAACAGGAATTCTGTTATTGGCGTGGCGGCAGAGGTTAGTTGGCCCAGTGCTGGTGTCACTAATCGACGTCGAAAACTGACTTCGCGATGCGCTTGTCCCATCAATGTAGTCGCATCAAAAATCGGAACACAGAAAGCCTGGATATCTTCCTTGTTCAATCGCTTATCAGACACCAGTCTCCACAAATCTTCGACCATTCTAACCTGAGTTACCATTGCCGCACTCAGGATCTGCTGCAAGTATTGTAGCCTGCTGTTCACTGTCCTGTCTCGAGCGGACAAGGCTCTCCAATCCAGAGGATTGAGCTTGGGTACTCCAAGCGAGCTTATGTTGTCCGGTATACCGTATTTTTCTCTTAGCGCATCGATTCTTGCCTTGTCTGTAGCAGTCGATGTCAAATTCTTGAAGGAGTTGGCGACATAATCGGACGCAGGAGGGCCGTACTCGGGATGTTGTTCTGTGAAGCTAGTATCTCTTGTAGTGCCTGCAGATCCTCATCGTCGTCTCCCACTAGATTAGCGTGAGGGCCGTCCTCAGGCAGGCCTGCTAATAGCGTCTCGACCAAATCGTTGGCTTCTGGTGGCTCAATGCGCTCGGACTGTGCGCCAGTATCTGACCACAGTCGGAAGTATTACCGTTATCTTCCTCAAAAGACACGCGGTCTAAACTGCCTGCTATTCGGTCCAGAATCTTTGACTGTGTCTCAAGCGTGGACCTCACTGGCGTTATGGTATTCTCTGTTGAGGTCATATATCTGGAGTTATAAAAGATCCAGAGCAGAACCGCCACTACTAAGTCGTTACTTTCGATTATGTTCAAAACTTACGATTCGTTATGGAAGCGGCCGTAAGAGTGAATATCTGGGACAAAACCGAACTTATGTCCACGTCGTATTAAGAGGAGGATTACCCCAGTTATCCAGGAACACTGTTATGTGCTGCACACATGTCCGCAGCGTCACACCGTATGCATCGTGTCGACCGATTAAGATGCCTCAGAAAGTAGTAAAGGTGCGGAAGCTCAGGTTTTACCCTGTTAAATGGTCACAAAGTTTTGACCTTACACGTACATGTTGCCTGAAAAATCCCGCAATAACCTCACTGGAAAACTCACTGCCTAATCATGGTTCATGGTATGAGAGGAACATACACCAGTGTTGTTAAATTCTACATTTTACACATGCAAATTTTCGTCCGGTTCTGTGATGATAAGTATCATCACTAAGGCGACCGTTTTGCATTTTTGTGCACTTTTGATATCACACCTATGGTTCCTTGGTAAAATTCATTCCCCATGTCATAATTTACCCAAATCCGGTTTTAAATTTTTTCAAAACTTTTTGGATTTCGGCCGAATTTGACCGCATTTTTTGCATTTTCGTTAAATTCCCTAAATGAAACGTATGTTGGACATGTAAAATTAACAAATGGTGGTGCAGCAAAGCCAATTTTGATCTGAAATAGTCATCAGAATTCATATCCAGCCGCCAATATTATGTTAACCGGAGTATTTTTTTTGGTTTAGGCTACCACTACTGTGATGGAAGTGCAATTTTCATTTTTATCGATCTTCACCAAATGCTCAGTGGTCATTTGAAAAAATGCTCAGCGGAAGTTGTGCTGCAAATTTGCATTCTTCAGTGCGCGTTAATACCGTAAATATTTGAGCTTGCTGCATAGTAATTAAAAGTAATAGCTATGTACTAGCAATTATTATGTAAGGAATAAAGAAAACCAGAATGTTTCACCCGAAACAAATAAGCGAAGGTCTTTTGCTGAGGTATTCAATGAGGAGAAAAATGTTTTAGAAAGAGATGAAAATGGGATGTAATGAAGAAAACAACTTTGAAGAGTTGAATTTTGATACATTTTGAAGTAATTCAGATCTACAGAGCTATGCAGACGCCTTGGACTTTGTTTCGTTGTCCAACAGAAGAATCAGCATTTTAATAGGACATGCAGTTAGGTTGGGCGGAGGCTATTTGCTTCACTTACTTCCACATGTTATATCGGCTCACTGCATCACGAGGTTGCATTTTTTCAAAGTTTATCCCTCAAGTAGGGTTTCTTCCTCAAACTCAAAAACCATGTCCATGCCAGTGGAGCTTAAAGCATAACATCTCAAGGATGAACTTCACTGTTGACTTCCGTAGAACTCACGATTGTGAACGTATACACACTCTCTAAAGTTTGAACAAAGTACTACGTACTCATCTGAACATGCTACATTACACCTGCGTAGTAGGGCTTGATAATTTGATCGATTTGAATTTTTCCTCAGTGCATCGCCCATTTCATGAAAATAGTAAAGAAAGAAGTAAACATATACAAAAAGGAGGGGTGCTCCGGTCAGTGAATTGAGGGAAATATTTTGTGCCAATAGTGCACAATCCCATGACGATGATCATACAAGTAAGATTCCCGCCATTGTCATGTAATGGAACTCACCACAACTCCTGTATTTCCGTGCAAATATTACACAGTTTGGGCGTATGTGCGCTTCCGTAACGGCATCAAACGTAGGTAACTCTCGTTATGATTCTGATACAATCGAACAGACCAAGTCAACCACCAGCTCCACCCATTTCCCTTTGTCTCCATTCTCTCCATCTCTGTACTCTCTTAACATGTGGTATGACTATTATTGTTCATTTCTAGGCAATGCTTTTTACGTGCGTCAGTGGGTGATCAGTGTGAATGAAGTTATGCAACGAGGTTTAATCACAAAGGTAAGATAGTTTGTTCAGTGACTCTGTCACACATGTTTCAAAGTGTGGGATCAACTAAGCATAATAGAAATATATAAGGAACATCACTGCATTTGAATTCATATGGCTTCGGGGGCGAGCCGAAAATTCACGCATGTAGAACCTCGGATGTCATCATTATTATGTAAGCTTTCCGCGTGCTTTCCATCACCATAATGATTAAAGCGCTGGATAGTTTTGGCTCATCCGCACTGGATGTGCAGTATTGTGTGCGGAATAACATATAATTTTTTCTCACAAATGTTTGCATGCATCTGTTTGCTCTTCACCTTTCTGGAGTAAGATCTGAGTAAAACTTAACGAGTATATTGCTACTGCTGTCCAAATACTCTTGTGAAGACAGGTGTATTAATTACGCAGGTAGGGTATAAAAGTAATTTGTGCCACATTGCATCACTCCGTCATTGTCTGCAGCGAGCCGTAGAAAAACTTCTTTTTGCAATTTCCATACGTAGAGAGCGCGAAGTAGTGTGCTATATCGTCAAAAGCAGTAGTTGAAATCACTCACTTACCCCACATCACTCCTGAAGTTAACAAGAAACAAATTGTAAAAAGTTCGCTTGGGAGAGAAAGACAGACCTCGAACGTTGCCTGTCACGTAAGTAAAGATCAGTACAATAGTGGTGCTCAACACGCACTACACGAAACTTCATTAGCACATGAAGATTCTGCTAGGTTCCGCTGAGTAATTGGCCCGTGAGGATTCCCCCCGGTTCCTCCCATAATATAATTTGGTTTGTTTTCCAGTAAAAAATTCTCAAGGTTGCTACTGGCCGGGCGTAAGACAGTGAATAGGCCCAACATAACTCCAGATTACGCAAACTGTGAGGCACATGCTCTACGAAGACGCCGTGTGAAGAGAAACACCGTTCATTGTATACAACCTGAATTCGCAGAACTGCTGCTGTTACCTTTACCTAGTGTTGATCTCACCTGGCGATTAAAATTCAGGTAAGGTTAATTAGGAGACATGCAGTTGCATTATCAATTGAACCTGCTTGCCCATTGTAACTTGGGCAAACGAAATCCTTGAAATTCAAGTTTGTTGCGTCTTGTGTTTGTGTCGTGCGTTGTGTTGTTGCGTAGTTTTTAACTGCTACTAGACTGCAGGACGGGCGTTAAATACGGGTTAAAATGCACTTGAAATTTGACTGGAACTATTGTAAAATTCTGCAACCACGCGTCCTAATTTTCTTCCATGAGATAGTGCCAAGATGGCGGCATATTCGAAACGTGGGCATCCAGATCTTTTTGCGAGTCGAAGTAGTAGAAAATAAATTTGCTTGGTTCCTACAGCTATGGAAATGAGCAAAACAAGGGTGCTGACGTTGATTGGCGGAATTCTTCTCTCAGCTATTTTCCTCGTGGATCCGGTGAACGGGCAGATTCCATCCATTGGTAGATGTCCTGATTTACCGGTTGTTCGAAATTTCAATGTTGGGAGGGTAAGGCTTTGACAGGTTACAGAATTTTTTGAATACATTTATTGTGGATGCTAGGATCACCGATGGGTCAGTCCTGGGGTAAGACTCTGTGAACATACTTGTTGAGTAAGAACGGTAGCAGTAAGCCTAAGTGCAATTGCTCACCCAATACTTTTAGTAGCATCAAAAACTATGACGGGCGATTTGCGATAAATGGCACTGAAAGTGGCAAATTTCTAATTTCAGCTGCCTACTTCAATTGTGTAGATACGTTTTACTTATGTAGACAGAAAAATCGTGTGACTTCACCTTTATGAAAGGATTTTAATGGGAAAGAAATTGTTATTTATGTTACAGTATCTGGGGAAGTGGTACGAGATAGAGAAATACTTCGCCATTTTTGAACTGGGAGGAACTTGCATTACAGCAACGTATACAGATTTGGGCAACGGGACAGTTGGAGTTTTTAATGCTCAAACTAACGCCTTGTAAGATCCGATTCCCTGCGATTTCCAATGACTAGTAGTACCAATATTAACTCTAAATTCTATGCATTACTCTAGAACACGACGGCGTTCGACAATCAGCGGAACGGCCCGAGTGGTTGATCGAGAGGGCGCGGCGAAACTGGGTGTGCGATTTCCGAGCGTTCCTTGTAAGACTTTCACAGCTGTATGCGGAATATTTAAGGCCGTGGTTAGTAATACTCTCCTTGTACCAGTTGCAGGAGAAGCTCCTTACTGGGTTTTGGACACTGACTATGACAGTTACGCGCTTGTATGGTCGTGCAATCAAATTCCACTCGTGAATTTCCGTAAGAGACTTCTTTTATAACACATCGAATGGTGACATCAAGGCTAAATAAACTAATTTTATCTTACTCCAGAAATACTTTGGTTTTTGGCTCGCGAGCGGTTTCCATCGGAGGAAACTAGGCGACGTGTCTACCACACAGCTCAGTCCCTTGGACTGAGCACATCCCAATTTCAAAAAACGGAGCAGACTAAATGTCCCGAAACGTACTGATAGTGAATTTGTGACTGGTTTAATTTTAGAAAAAATATACAACTTCTGTGTTGTATGCTTGTTTCTGTCATAAGAGTTGAGCAGGGTAATTTTTGCAAAGTGACGCCTGTGAGGTTAATGAAGTGTGATGGTGAAATAAAGGTGAAAACATGAAACTTTGAACCATGCGCCTTGAATGTATCCTTAAAATTACAAAGCATTTTAAAAATTTATCTTGCTGAAATTTTTTTTCCTTCAGTATTTGCAGAATTTTACGATCGAGCTTAACATGATTGGAATAAACGATTTTGTTGTTTCATGACAACATGGAAACGCCAGAACTTTTATAATACGAATTACCAGGGATGGTTGGAAATTCTCCCAGGGGAAAATTCGCAGTATATCATTACAAAAAGGCAGTTGTACATGTTACCACGACGATAATGTCAGTGATTGTCAGCGGTCCACGACGATTTAATGGAATGTCAAAAGGATGGTATGAAAAATTACAGAGGTCATCTTCATCAGAGTCTTTAGACTGTAAGCAATCCTATAATTTCTATTATATTCTGTGGGAAGATGGAGGTCAGCCACAAGGCGGTCTGCCTTGCGACCTGCGGTGGCCCGCAGGTCCCACCAACTATACTGCGATTGTTAGGGTAATTTGTTGTCCCAGTCAACTAACATCAAGCACATACGGTTGGCGGGAGAGTCGTACAATTAACAGATTTTGGTTTGGGGTGCAAACATGCGTTGTTACTGTTACAGCGCTAACAATTTCCTGCAACTTTCCATCCTTGTCCGAAACCCTGTGGGACCAGCATTTTCTCCGTCCTCTTTAAAAGACTGGGGGGAGTTAATATACTTCAACTACCGTTCTCTAATAACCTTGTCGGTACCAGCCACGCTTCTTTCTACACATCATTACTACCACAAACACCGTTTTTGTGGCTGACTGTTCAACCGCACATATATACGGATGTGTGCCGGTTATCAAATGACGAAAACTCCAACATTCCCTGCTACAACCCATCAATGGGGCACTCTGACACCAGTGATACTGAAAAGCAGGTGGATATTCACAAATTACTGTGCAGCAAAAAATGACTGCCATCATATCACAACTCACAACACCATAAATCAGCACGATCAACAATAATTATCATTATTCACCACTCTGTACATAAGTTACAGAACGCTTCCGGTACAAACATCACAATTCTTCAAATTATTCTATATCAATATTTGTAACTTCCTAAATCAGCAATAAGAGTGGAACACTATCGTGCTTAAGAGGAGGATTACCCCAGTTATCCAGGAACACTGTTATGTGCTGCACACATGTCCGCAGCGTCACACCGTAT
>WJFA01003395.1:0-13007 GCA_009870155.1 Pseudobourletiella spinata | reverse complement strand
ACGGATCCACACTCGGCTTTTATAGTCCTCTCCAAAGATTCGCCCACTTTCCTTCCCCATGTGCTTGGTCAGAGGAGGAATGTCCATTGAGTTCCTTCAGCGTATCCGCTGTGATGACGGGCCTCCGTGGAGAATATACACGGACGGACGGACGACGGACTGCCTTGAAAATCACAACTCCGTTGTTGTTGTCGTCAGCGTCGTCTCATGTTCCCTCATTGCGGTACCTCAACTTCCAGACTTGTACTAGCTGCCGTGGAAAAAAAACATCACGTTCTTGCTCACTCTCTCACTCAGTCAGTTAGTTCAGCTATAGTTATCGCAAAAAAATTAAGACCCTCCCAAAGATGTGGTGGGGCTGGTGGGTGTGTGCAGGCTGCAGGTGTGTGTGTGTGTGTGCGTCCATGTGTGTATGGAGGATCTATGTATGTATGTAGGTAGGTGTGCGTTGCGTGGAAGTGATAGCCTTGATAATGAGGCTCGTTGGAGGCAGGCACCCATTCATCGGGCACAATCAATGCAATATGGACAAGAATGTCCAAAAATCACCATAGCTGTAATTCATCGCACGCTCAAGTCACACTCAATCACACTACTGCAACCACTACCAGCAGTTCCTCCAATTGCCATAAACACACGCAGCTTAAACTCCACACACACACACACACACACATACGGGCACACAAGGCGCACACACTCAAACGCACACACACCGACGTATCATCGTCCAATAGGAGTAAATGATTCCCAGAAGGATGTAAAACTTTTTTCAACCTCTCAAGGTTCTCCCATTTACAATGAATCACCATGACACACAGAGCTCACATTATTGCCATTATTATTATTATTATTGTTATTATTGTAGAAAATTCGAGAAAAAATCTAAATTCCACTAATCACATCACATCATAATACCTCTGACTTGGGTTGGGGGATGATGTAGACAAGGAGTAGTAATACTTTAATTACCTTCCTCACATACATATATAATAATAATTGGGGATTGGGGAGGGAAGAGTGAGCATGGACATACTATATAGTGAAATGAAGAGCATTTTTACCACGAAGATCACCACCATTATATGAACCAGGAGCAGCTGCAGGGGACCTCGTCGTCCTATTCCTTCATCGCATCGTGTTCGCGTCCGTCTCGGTCCATCATGTTCCTCCATCCTTTTGCATATATATGCACAAAATTCAGAGGCGTTCATGTGAACAGAGGGAAACTTGGTTGCCCCTGTGCCAATTCCCTCCAACAACACTGCAGAAAATATCTGCAGTAGTCTGGTACAGTATAGTAGTACAAACTACAACTTTACTCAAGCAACTCCTACTACTGCTCTCTTAGCTCCCACCACACAGACGAGTTACTGTGTGTACATGATATAAGGCAAGGTGTGTGTGGAATCCTCCACAAACTGGTCTAATTCCAACTCCCTTGAGACGAGCCGAGGGAACGCCGATATACCTCTGCGAGTTAATTTATTGTCTCGAACCACCATCATCTACACTGTCATATTTTTGCGTTGTCATATATGTTTCTATACCGTTCATACAATCTAATAACTGACTGACGAGTCAGGCCGCGGCTGCGTCCGATCCAATCATGTGAAAATGATACTCATCGAGAATCGCGAATCCCCCAAGCTTATAATTTCTGATTCTGCGAGCCGTCGCCTCCGCTGCAGCTCCACGCGCGCACACACATACACATACACATACATAAATACATACACACACATACGTATACACACACACACACACACGGACAATTCAGTCCAATCCCTCACAGTCACTGAGTTAGTCAGCTCGCTCAATCTGTGATCGTGGTAACCTTAGGAACCAATTTACAATAAATTATCACAATAAATCCCGATCCAACCTCTCGCTTTTGGGGAATGCATGGACGTTTTTACATAATTTCATCCAATCAGCACCACCAACACCAGAAACGTGAAACCATTTTCTGCTCGCACGTCACACACGCAGACAAAAACTTTAAGCTTAAGACACACAAGAGTGACACACACACACACACACACACACACACGAGACTCATACAGACAAATACACTCACGAGTCACACACACACGCACACGATTCATACACGCACACACATAAGAGACTCATACACACCCAGACAGACATGACATTTGCACACATATATGCAAGGCACACAAGTACACACACACACACACACAAATGTACGCAACTAAATGAATACTCCCACAAATACACACACACTTGAGAAAACCCCTCTTTTTGAGCCATACCCAGAGCGTATCCTAAAAGCAAGTACGAAATAAAATGACTAATTGAGAAGACTTTTGGAGGAAAAACTGCGGAGCAAGGTTGCTCGTCAGTCAGTGAGGTCGTAAAATGTAATTGCCGTAAACCACAAATCTCCCGCCATTGCGAAATGTGGCCCCATGTTGTCTGCATAATTTTCCCTCCACAATCTCAAAAATAAGTTTTACATTCTCGTAATGCACTACATCCTAATACATGCTGTTGCACGGGATTTGTTGTGGTCGCAGGACAGCACAGCACACAGCTGTTGTGCCCAACATGTCGTCGCCAAGTCTGCAACTCACCAACTGTACTACCTACTATATAATGTAAAACTCTGCGGCCTTAATCGTTCATAATTGAGATTCCTGTTCAAAGTCAGGTTGAGAAATAAATAAAAAAAAAGCTAAAAGGCTCATGCTGGGAAACGGTAGCACTGTTAATATAAGGATGGTGGGGGTCATTCAGTCAGTTTTGTTATAGTGCAAAGATGCAGAGATGCAGGGCTTGAAGACAAACGAAGGCAGTGTGAAATTTTATTAACGTGATTCAATTAACTTCTTAACGAGATGAGTATTGCTTGTTTTGGCTAACTGTTTGATATTATGTGCGGTGACCGTGCGGGATTGCCGACATGGTCATAATAATATGATAGGGATGCCGTCTGGCCCAGTTATGATCCTATAATATACGTGCATCATGTATCAATTTCGTTGGGGAATTTCAGAAGGTGTGTGGGAACATGGTTTCGACATAAATCATGTCATTAATATTAATAATGTGATTTATATTGCTCATCGCTTTACCTAATTCACCGTGTGTTTGATATGCAGGGTTATTTCATAAAAACAACAATAATAGGATTACCTCCCAGCACGAAATATCTTTCCGACGAGTGAAATGTATGTGGGATGTCGCATCTGCGGTGATTCGGCCAGAGATGATCAGGTGAGCATCTTGCCATGCATATATGTTTAGTATGATGAATGATGTTATGCGTGCAATATATTGAAGAGGTTCCGTTATTTCTTTAAGTAGCCTTCTCAAGGCCCGCAGTCAGTCGCAGAGCGACACAAGCACGATGGTCGTAAATTAAAAAGCAATTAAAGAAGTGACCCACACCAGAGCATGGATAGTTACGTCAACGATTTGGCCAGGAGATTATGAGGCAGGAGTGGATTTTTGCCTTGATTGCGGTGTAAGTTGGCAAAAACTAAATCACGCATTGAAAGTCTAATTTTTGCCGGCGAGTAATGGACCGTAATCACCCTGGGTAATCACCAAGTCTCGAGTTTTTCTCCATTTGCAAGTATTTTTTTTATTATCCAGGGACAAAAAATCATACGCATGTGATTTCAATCATCATCATCATCATCCTGGAGCAAATGAGACGCTGGAACGAACTGACCGGCTCCATTTGGTTCTGAGAAACAAGTTGCTGGAAAGGAGGGGGGTAATAATAGTCAAATGGTGATTGTGGAAAAAGTAACAAAAAATCAAAGTGTGCTCAGATAGAAGGGTGAAGGGTTGAGCAAAAACTTCAAACTCCATTTCAGATCCCATTTGACAAGCGACTCTGCTGGCATTTCCAACTTTGGGCAGTAAAAATGTTTATTTTTTTCAGACTTGGATGAGGATGGGACTTGAAAAGTTGGAACAGAACCCCAGCTGCCGGTTGTCACCGTCACCGTGACAGTTCCAGCAAGAAAAAAAACTGGCTCTCCGACCAATCGTCCAGCTTCAACGAGATTATAAAAAGGGACAATGTTGGCAGTAGTGGTGATGGTGGTTGTGGTGGAGATTTGGGAAAAATGAATGGTGAAAAATTATGTCAAGTCATCATCCCTTCACACCAGTTCCGCCTCCTCCTTCGAATCAGCCAACTGATCTCTGCTGCAGTAATGGACAGAGATGTATATGTGCTCATGATAATCCATACATGTATACTTCATCCCGGAAATCATTCTACGTGCTCACGACCATACTTATATGCAGGCTTAATTTCAAACTAAACACGTGGCTCCGCACGTTCCTTTGAGCTCTAAAGGGAAAAGCACATGGCAACATTTCCAATGGCCATGTCAGCGCAAGCCCCACATGGGAGGGAGTACAGGGTGCTTCACCATATTATGACCATTTTTTTTGTGAATAAAATATTTTTTAAAAATTCTAATTACAGCCTTGTGTACTATTTAAAGCTCAGTCTCTGGGATCACATCTGAAATCTGTAAACCTCCATATTTTGAAATCGCAGAAGCCGGGTCAACTACGGCCACACCTCCACGTGACAAACATGGTCAAATTGTGACTCACTTAAGAGCTAAGTGACAATTAGCATTTATCTCAGGGTTCAAAATGATAAATAATATTTATTTCATAATTAATATTTTACAATTATAATACTTTAATATTATTTACATTTTTATCATTTATTATTTCATTATTTTATTTTATAATATAATATTTTACAATTATATGTACTTCTAATTACTTCAGTATCCCGAAAGTACTTACCGAGTACTCAGGTCAAATTCTCACATGCCCTCAATTGTTTTCCCAGTTACTAATTCGCAATTGTGAGCTTACGCGACTAGACAATAATTGGCTTCTAATTTCAAAACTATCCTGAAAATCATTGATCAAAATACCGTGCACTGCGCAGATGTAATGCCACATGCTACAACTTTAATTTCCACCAAATTTCTGATAGCAGCAGTTTGTGGAATTTTGATTTTATTGAGCCAACATGTCGGACACATCATTCTGGGACGCCCTGCATATCCCTCACGACGAACGCACACTCTTACAGCTGGCGATCTCATTAATAACGCTTCCCCAACAGCACAAACTCGTTTAGAAATTTTACACTACGACCGATTACGTATCTCCAGGCTGGATAAGAAATAACCGGCCTGAATTTGACAGGAGCGGAAATAAAAGTATACTTTTTTATCTCCTATGTCCATTTTATTCTGTGGTCTGCACTGTTGGCTCTCAGTGGGTTAACAAATGAACAAATACTCTACAAAATCACAATCATCATTATTATTGCTATTGATTTCAATTTCAGGAAGTATTTGAACTTGCTCGTCAGGGTTCCAACGGACGGACGGGTGAAACTGCGGCAACATGTAAAGTGAGAGTGAGATGTGTGAGATACTTTGTAATGTTTTCCTCCTCTTGCAACAATTTTTATTATTATTATCCTAACAAAGTGGAAAGGAGGAAGTTCACTCAACAACTCATCCCCTCTCGTTACCCTTTTTGTACCAATTTAATGAATTATCGTACATTTGCACAGTAACATTTATGTGGTCAAGCCGCCACCAACCGGTTCTTTACAATCCTTTAACGACAAATCCCACGACCAGCATGCACTACCTACACGTATGCATTAGTACTTTGTGCGAATATGGAGTGAGACAGATGGCTAACAAATTTTGATTTGTGCCGCTTTGTCACCTTCACCTCCGACTCGCGCCATAAAATCAAACATTTCAAAAACACAACACTGGAGAATGGCAATGCAATTTAGCCTCCATTCTCACACTCAGCCCCCACCCACCCCACTCAACGTCAGGCAGTCAGTCGTTCCAAAAACGTGAGTTCTTCTGAGCAGACCACCAAAAATAATCATACAGGAAATGCACTTGACTAATCACGAAGAGTGTTGCAGTAAAAATGGGTTGGCTTTGGCACTGAAAATAAAATTAGAGCGCGCCTCATTGCACACCGTATACAAAAGGACGGACTGTGTGTTGGAGAAACCGGTTTGAAAGGGCAGATTTTCATTTTTCCAGCCACCACCAACCATAATAATTAATGCGACGAAAAAAATAGATTTAAAATTATTTCCATCCCATCCTTCCACTCCCACCCGCGTCAACCCCTCCGACGGGCATAATTGTCTTTGGTGGTGTAATTGAAAAAATGATTTCATTTATTATTATTAAGCCTGATTGAGGAGGCATGGCCCCAATTAGTCAGTTTTCAGTGCGCATCAATTACGGAACCTTGGGCGGGAAGCGTGAGGAGGTGAGCGGGTGAATAAAAGTCTCACTCGGACGCACAGCGCACACTCTTTTTTACCTTTACAATCTCGCCGTCCATTCCAATGTCCGCTCAACCCATTAGTTTCCAGGCAATAATGGGGTGAGTGAGAGAGATGCATAAACGTTGAGATTATTATCACACGGTGTGATTGATTACAAACTGTGTCTGGGTTTCTGCAAGGTGCACATACTTTTTCCGAAGAAGAAGAAGAAGAAGAAGAAATTAAAAAAAACAGGTGGATGTATAGCCTTACGTGCGCGGAAAGGATCATGTATGCATCCACCATGGCTTTGCACGGTGAGAGATAAGGATGGGGGTGGATTGTGTAATAATTGGATTTATTAGCCTCTACGAATTTTTCCTCAATCACATATTACTGTATACAGTGAGAGATGCTGGGATGGGAAGGCCTCTCACTGCTCGCAGGCACTGTACAGAACATTATACTACTACCTACACTGTCACTTCCCTTCCAAAGGACTCCGTACCACAAAGACTTTTCCCATTTCACAAGGAAAGATCCCAAGGGGTGATACGCTGCGGTTGAAACTCCATATGCCTCGTAATAATAACAATGGTGGCATTGGCTAACATGCATGCATTGGAGTTGGGATCCTCTGTGGACGTTCAGAAATGAGCTCTAATTATGAATGTGTGTACACGCTCCGCGTCCGCGAGCCTCTCACATATCCTTTGTCCGCTTGTTATATGGCCAACAAGAAGGAGATGCAGAGTGAGAGTTCAACTCTATGGCTTGTGTATATATATATATGCGTACGGTTGATATGGTGTGGATGGCTACACAGTAGTGGCCATCTTGCTATTGTAATAACAACAACAATATGGCAACAATAATAACCAAGTCCCTGCTATTGGTATTGGTATGTATGTGGGGTTGGTGTGAGTGCGGCGGTATGTGAATGCATTATGAGAAATATGGCAATGGGTGCGCCAATGTCAGCACGTAATATGAAATTGTCAGTGACTTTGTGTGTAATTGTGGGTGTGTGTGTGCGTGTGTGTATTTGCAAGTGTGTTTGTGTGTAATTGTTGGTCTGTGTGTGTGTATTTGAGTATGTTACTGTGTGTACGTCCGAGTGTTGTACATACTTTACGTGTGTGTACAATATTGTATGAGTGCGACTGCGTGCATTTGCGCCAGAGTGTGTGTGTTTGCGCAGGTTTGTGTGTGTATTTGTGATTTATTAAGTTTTACTGTGACTCACTGCGGCGCTTTGGACGGGGACGGTCCATAATAATGATAATGAAATATAATCTCCCTTTTCAGATCATATTTATATTATCCTTCAGATGACGAGCGAGCTCGACTGGTGGCTGCTATGCACAATATGCGCAATATAGCGCTTTCAATTACTCCTGTCCGATTACATTCACCCTGGTGGACTCACAATAATTTTGTTCTCATGAAGGGTATAAGTTTTGGTCGGTGGCATATAGAGAGATTATATGGAGTGAAATATGCGTGAGAGCTATCTTTCAGGGATCCCTCGTGATCAGTGGAGGAATAGTAATAATAATTTATTTTCCATTTGATATTGACTCATCAGTTTTCCGCAAGTGTTATACAAATACATGTGTATTAATAATACATGAGAAGGGGAGGAGGAAGGTTTTTAACTGACTAACTGACTGACTGAGAGCGCGGGAAAATAATGAGGCGGATGTGGGATTATAAATCATACAACAATAATAATATTTGGAGATTGGCACTGTCATAATCTAAAGCTGGTGGTAAAATCATCATTGACAAATCCAGCCTGAGAGATTTCAGGACTTTGGTAGGCACAAAAAGTGAGCAAGCGTCCCCATCATACAAAGGGCGTGCAAAATACAAATGGGATAGGAAGACTGCTGCGCGGGAATTTTGCAAGGTTGGTTTTGTCAAAAAGTTTCACTCCGCGGGGGCGTCGCTGAAAAAGGAGTGTCAACCCCCTTCCTGTCGTGGTCTGTTTTTTTCCACTTAGTAGTGATGGTGATGGGACTTGAGGACTGGAGCAGCGGCGTAGGCGATGGGGGCGGCATGGACCTGAAAATCATAATGGTGGTGAACCTAAAGTCGCAAAAGCCTTGGGTTTTAATTAATGTTCAATTCAAAGTGGAGCTCAAGATCATGGAATGACTTCCGAGTCTGTAATTTATCAGCTTGGATCAGTGCGCAGTAGAGCCACCACTACTACCTGGAGCTACTTAATCAGTGTTTGAAGCCATTCTCATAAATCAATGATTTTAACCTAAAATGGGAAAGGAAGGCTCAGCTGGGCGCATTGA
Organism: Pseudobourletiella spinata; assembly: GCA_009870155.1. Taxonomy (NCBI): domain Eukaryota; kingdom Metazoa; phylum Arthropoda; class Collembola; order Symphypleona; family Bourletiellidae; genus Pseudobourletiella; species Pseudobourletiella spinata. The sequence goes on along the minus strand of WJFA01003395.1, from coordinate 4,376 downwards.
GCAATGCAAGGGAAAATCTGGCTTGAGCTAATCATTGTTTCTCAAGTTAATTGGGTAGAAGTGAGACTGGATCAATGATTTCAGTTAAATTGGGTAGAAATGGGACTGGATCAATGTTTTCAGTTAAAAAAGGTAGAAATGGGACTGGATCAATGTTTTCAGTTAAAAAAGGTAGAAATGGGACTGGATCAATGCTTTCAGTTAAATAGGATAGGCTTCTGAATCAATGTTTTGAGCTTACATCTACGGCGGGAAAATTGAACCAATGAGAATCAATTTTTCAAGCTCAAATCAATATGGAATTCATGGCAAAAATCTAATGTTCGGCAATATCCACCTCACTGAAACGCAGCGGTAGGAAAATTTTGAATTCTGACTTGGTAATCAAGTTTTGCAACAGGTTCAAAGGGAAGCCTGACGTGAGAATCAATGTTTGAAGGAGAGAAACGACGAAATCTGACTTGATAAAAACATTGATTATCGCTCTAACTGATCATATATGTCTCCAAAATCAAATATTCAAACCAAATCACTCGGTAACATCTCTAAAATTTAATGATGGACGGCGGAGCTACTCCCGCGCCATCTCACTCAATCCTAACCAGCAAATTATTTGATAGCGCCATCTGGTCGATCAATATTCATCAGTACTCCTCAACTAAAAAATTCCCCGCAAATATGGGATAACTTACAGCCTTCACGACTGGGGCGGCATAGACGGCCTTAACGACTGGGGTGGCAGCCAAGAGGGCCGGGCTGAGCACAAGGCCAGCTGGGGAGGCGTAGGAAACTGGATGTGGAAGAGCCAATGGGGCCACGGAATGGTGTGGATAGTGAGCCGGGCCGGCGGCAAGGAGCAATGGGGCTGGAGCAACAACGGCAGTGTGAGCAATTCCAGCAGCAGCGGTGGCCACAAGGGCGGCAAGAACGACAAAAGTGAACTGTCAAAAAGAAAAATAACAAAATGTCACCAACTTTTCCACGAAAATGTCATTCTTTGAAACCTCGCTTTCCTCCCATTCATAAAATTTCCAATAAAAATGATTCGAATGAAAATCCGAATTATGCTGTCCTCTTTTCCAGACTTTTTTGACTTCCCACCAGAACAAAGCTAAAATCTGCGACTGGTTCAAGTCGCCCGATACTTCACTCTTACGTCTCTCTATATATTTTCCAGTGACTACCGCCGGCGACCGGCAAATTCAAAAATCCTCCAATTTTTACCACCACTTACAGAGTTCATGATGAGGATAAAGTTTTTGATTTGGTTGATTCCAACTTTTGGAAAATTAGTTGACTATTGTTGTTTGTCTACCGAGTGGACTGAGTTGACTGCTTGCTGGCTGTCCCGTTGCCACCTGTTTTTATATAGAAACTCTCGGCATAAGACATAATATCTTGCCACTCGGTCAGTCAGTCACTCAGTCAGCCTGTCTCCAAAAAAAACGCTGTGGCGTTGGCCACATGTTGTTGGTCAGTTAGTTAGTTGGTGCCGTATTGTTGCACTTATCCACTGTAATAATGTCAACATTGACCAAGATAACCGCTTGCTCCTTTTCACTCAAAAATTTTATGCAACCCAAGTGACGCAGTTTGGGATAAGTTCACCTTTCAGTTTTTGAGCAATCATATGAGATGGGTGTATGCCTGTGTGTCTGTGTGCCTTTCGGAAAAGTGGAGTAGTTGGTGCGTGGTGCAAAAAAGTGTGGAGTGGGACACGGGCTCCACGAAATTAAGTACACATGTAATAATTAATAACCCTTACTCAAAGGCTCTCACAGAGAGAGAGACAAATCCCAATTCCTTGTTAGCATTATTACTACACATACACGCGGCAAGCAAATTGACTTTGAAGGGTATGTTCGAGACCCTTTCGGCAATGGTCTGTAACGAGTTTTATTACCAAACAGATATTAACATGGGTTCACCACGTTCACTCACAAACACACACACACACACATACAATCGAACCTGAAACACTTTACCATATCGTACCACACCACCATTCTCCAATCCTCGCTCATTTGCTTAACATATATAACTGTTGGGCGTCATGATGATGATGATGATGATGATGAAGATGATGATTATCATGTTCAGAGTTGCCAGTGATCACAGTGTGGTGAAGATGACGAATTAATCTGTACAATTTTCTCCCCAGGTGAAGAAGATGAGATGGATCTTGTTTGGTATGACTGAACGAAACCGTTTGTACCACTACACGATACAATGAAAAGAATGGATGATGAAGATGCGAAAGTTGCCTCTGTCAAGGTCTCTAATACGAAGCTGCAGGAGCCCCGTCAGTGCTATACGGCTTGTGCAATTGTCAGGTGGGAGAACAAAACTTTGCATACAATACATGATGATTCGCACGGAAAATTCAGTCTCTGTTTTTTTTCTTTCATTTTCACTCACACTTTCAGACGGATTCCCATGCATGCAAAGCCAGATTATGAGATGGGCCGAAACCCTCTGCTTGTACACATGTTCAATTTGGACGCCGTGTCAAGATCTCCCTACAAAATTTGAGGTGCGGGACATGTGTGCTCTCGAGAAATAACGTAGTTGCGCGAGAAACCCTAGACGCCCTGTTATACAATCAGCATCGTGTGGCCCACTTTTGCCCGAGTGTTTTTTTTCCTTCTTTCTTTCGTTTACTCTCAAGGGTCAGGAGGTCGCTCGTGCTCACACTTTCATCACCATCACAGCAGCCCAGGGCTTACATCATTATTATTACTATTGATCCCATAGCCCGCCGGCCTTCGCACTGCAATGTGTGTGTAACCCGCAGGAGGAGTGTGAGTCAGATTTTTGACATTACGTCCGCCCGAGCACTGCCAGTACCAGCAGCACACCAGCAATACGTGGATTCAATGCCCAACCCTCAGATTTCGGCAAATGACACCACGTTGATCAGTTTGTGTAAGTAGTGGAAAGAATGTGGAAACTATTGGGGATTTTTTATACTGTTTTTTGCTGCTCCTTCTATTGCCAGGCATTAGCAGTACCATGGCAGATTGTAAGAAGAGTAGAAAAAACAACTGGAGCAAAACAATGCCGGATCCAAATTTTCGTCATGCATCCGTCGTCACTGCGACCAATAATGGGGGAATTAAGTCTGACGGCCACTCCACTGCACTTGCCAAAGTAGTACAAGGGATGAGGAGGACGTGGAATAAATGACGGAATTGTTCCACAGAGGCGGAAGTACCTTGACCCAACCTTGAGTTGAGCCGTCCCACACGTGACTACTGTGCTGCAAAGTAAAAGTTGAGGGGAAAAAAGACGGACGGTGGATGACGCGGGTGGAGAACGGTGCGGCAGTGCGTGCCAGGCGGTAAAGCGTCATCATGATCATGAGCAGCAACGGCAGCAACAGCAGCAGCAGCGGCTCTGTCCCAGGGGTTTCTCATCCCAGCATAAAAGGCAAGCTCAAAGGGTTTTTACAATGTATTTAATTTGTAATGCTAATAAAATGTATTTTTTCCACCACCTGCAGACCCACACAACTCCTGAGGCGATGAGAATGGTGAGGTACTCCACTGTGGACTTTCGGCACAACTAACACCGCTCCTCGGCCACCGTCTCAGGCATTGTCTAATCCCGTCCGTACAGTTTTCCACAGTAATAGTGAAAGGGAACGGATGACCTCCACCTTTGAAGACGTCTGTATGTACAGAGGAAGAAGAGGCTACGGCGTGGAGTCCTACGGTGGAAATCCTATGATTATGTATGGACTCAGTTTGAGTAACAAGTCGTGCTACTAAAGTCATATACCCTGTAAAATTTCTGGCGCGGTGTAATGATAATGAAATGTGTACAAAAAAATTGAATTAGTTCCCCAGAGTTCCCGTCGGAGGAGTCAAATCATGTGACCTTGAGTGAGGCTATGGAAACTCGAAAGACGCGCTCGCTGCACGCACAGTGCACAGGCTTTTGTGAGTAGTAACAGGGGTGGCTGGAAGGCCGAAGGGAATGGATCGACCGGCTCGTGATGCTCACATAATTTTCATGTGGCAAGATCCGCATCTCATCTGTCCCACTTCATCTTCCTGAACCACTCATGATGGCTGGGAGAGTCACGAGAAAATGTGATGGTTGGAAGGATCCTAAGTATGAGTTTTTTCTCTGGGCCAGTCATGATCAAGGTCTTTGGTGAGAGGGTGCGTTGGTCCGTTTTAATGATCCTGTGGAGGAATTTTTCCATGAATTGATCAGTGGTGCGGCTGGAGGAATTCATGACTGGGATCTCCACCGTTATTAGCTTATATGTGAGGTGTGATGGTGGGACGGGGTAGTTACTAGCCACTTCCAGGGATGGAGAATTCCAGTTTTACTTGGGCTACGGAGCTAGAGTCGTTCGTCTTTTGAGG
>WJFA01003394.1:0-13008 GCA_009870155.1 Pseudobourletiella spinata | reverse complement strand
AATTAAAAATTAATATTTTGATAAAAACTAATGAAGAATGTCCTAGACTAATATGCCAAACTTGGTTCTCTAATTTGAAGCTTTCAGTTTTTCGAACGAAACTAAAAAGCAACGTATTTTCAAACTAAGTTATTCGACACCACCAAAATTAAAAATTTCAGATTTCATTTTTATAAAACAGTCCTACTATGCGTGAGTCACAATGAGTAATGCAAATTTAAACCGAAATATGAATAATCGCAAATTATCAGTGCCTAACAGTTCACCATGTGAAATTTTGAATCACTCACAATTAAAAATTCCTGGCTTCTGAAAATTCGGCTCCTCATATCACTCAAATTATATTTAAATTTTAAAAATAGATATTATTCAACTAACATTTGACTCACTAAGGGGTTGATGAATGCACCAGCTAAATCTTAATGAACTGAGACAACTCTGAATTTAGATAACAAACCTGGCAAATGTTTTCATATAGCTGCTTAAACAGCGGGATTTTTTAAACCGCAGCATGTTCTACAGCTGATGCAGTCTAATCCTACTGGGATATGTGAAAGACGAGCGTTGCTGCACAGGAAAGCATTATGCCAAAACACTCTTCCCGCTCTCAATGCCAAAGGTGCATAATCCGTAATTCAGTTTACGGATCAGCTAAATAAGTAAGTGAACGTCAAACTAGGCTTCAAACTGAGAAAGGCATTTCCAGAACTACCGTCGGAGTTGCTTATGCATTCATCAGCGTCCAAGTCTTTGTACTGCCAAAATCAATGTAGCATTTCGGCGGACTTTGTTATAGTAAAATATTCTAATTGGGCAGCAAGAAGATGTATCCCAAATCATGATCATTACTTACGACTAAATGGACTACGGGACTAAAAGCATAGCAGTGTGCTTACTGCTAATAAACCAGGAGGCGCATAGACACATGCAATATCGCTTTAGATAGGCCTAGCGATGTATGTACCTGGCCTGAAGTAGAAACGAAGGGACCATCTAACGCGCTATTTCATGTATCCACCTGGTTTAGGAGCAATACGCAAAAATGTGTCCGAAAAAATGATAAAAAACTATGTGGTTTTTACCACATCCCTTATCTCAGGAATCGTTGCACCAAAATCAACAATCATAGTACCAAACAAAATCTTGAAGACTCAAGTCTCCTTTGGTATCAAACTCATCGATCTGCGACCAGGCGTTCAGGCTCCAGAGGGAAAACAAATGTGGCATGTAATTCTGGTACACCCTGTTATAAGAATACCAATAGCTTGGACCAAGAATTATCATGCTAAGAATTGGATATTTTTTCGTGTGCAATTTCGTCTGCGTATTATTTTTGCTCTCCTAGCTATGCACTTACAGAAATCACGAGTTGGCACATACCACCCAGCAGTAACCGGCACTGTGCGACAAACTGCCGTATAGTCTGTACGGGAAGGAGAGTAATAGAACAAGCTAGTCTTTGTACCGTCAGCGTCTACTTCTCACACTAATATCCAACATGCTTACACATTTGCTGTGAAAGTCATGAAACCCTAAAGAACATTTTTTTATACCTTTGAGCTATCCTATGATCCCGAAACCATGTCGCCCTCACGTCTTCTGCACAAAATGCACTGTATAGCTCTGGGTCCTCTTCTCCTTGTGCTTGAGCTCGCACGGGTCCTCCCGTTTATATAATCATCATAGTAGTACTAGTAGTAATAATAATCATGGCTTCAGCAGATTGAGAGCTAACTGGAACGGATTTTGTATCTTAAGGTTTTTTCGGGGCTACGATTTCAACGAACGGTATATCCGGGGCTTGGAGGGAACCACACTATAAAATGGCAATTATAAGTCTGTGTTAATGTAGTGAATGGTCCTGCTCCGCTTCCTCTCCGCTATCTGCTACCTTCCTGCTCCCGACGCGCGTAACTCGTCCCTCTTCATGTGAGCCTCATCAAAAACCTCGAAAAAGACTCGGTGCAATAAGTTAAAGAATGGATTGACTGCATTCATGTTGTTCTTCTCTCTTGTTGAGCTTTCCCAGTGTCACCGTTCCTCTTTGGGCTCTTTCATCAAGTTTTTTCTATGGAAAGTTCTTTCGTTCACACGTCAGAAATTGCTCCCTTGATCTTCCCGGGGATTTGTTTGGACGAAAAGGAAGAGTACAAACTCCCCGTAGTCCCACAGTGATAACGGAGTGGGAAATTAAGCTGTGTGAAGGAGCACGGAAGTTCTATAGTTTCACCTTGTCCGTCGATATACCGAAACATGTGTTCTGATCCCAGCTCTCAACCAACTGGCAGGGAAGGTCAGGCCTTCTCCGGCCAGAAGGGAATGAGCTTAAAGTGAGGTGGTAACGTCGATTCAGTGCACTGTACATCACAGTAGTTAGAACTCCTCATGAACCTGTCGTCATTCATTATCATTCATTAATGAGAAAATGGGACGGGAGACAGAGGTATCCGTCGATTGAGAAATTCATATACACTTGTGACTGCACGTGGACTCCGTCTCATTGTTCCCTGTTGTCGTCGTTTGACGGGGAATGAATGAGACAGTTTGGTGGAACTATATCGGTTCAGTTAACGGGACAAGTGTGCAGTGTGCATAAATGAGCAATGGATCTTGATCTGGACGACGATGAGGAGGAGGCCACACGTTGTTCGTCATGCATGTCAGCCTGCCGACGCTTGACTACATTCTTCCTGTCCCATGTTGGACTCATCTCGCTGGTCGTCGGTTATTGTATAATCGGTGCGGCCACTTTTGAGGCTCTCGAGAAGGAACATGAGCTTGAGGTAATTATTACAACTCCCCGTTTGAAGTTTTTCGGATTCGTTGTCACGCAAAGAGGAGCCAAAAGATTCCCACTCTCATCGTCTTTTTAAAAGTCAATTACCGCTGACGAGCCGTTGAGGTATAGCGTGTAGACATCATGTTTAGTTCGTCGTGCCAGTATCCTAGGGAAGCAGATGATTTTATGACTGGAGAGGAAATTGCCAAAAGTGTCAGCCTCCGGCATCCTCTCAGTGGCACAGACGGGAAACCCGTCATTCTTGTCCCCATAGTTTTTAATCAGCTCTTTTATTAACTTCCACATACTTTATTTCGTGCAGCATCTCAGGTTTGACGTGGACGAAGGCATGGAGGAACGGAAGATTTTTAAAAGCATTCGCTTCTATATTTCCTCATTTGATTCTACTTATTTCCCGAACAGATGAAGGCAAACATGACGAAGACTCGGGAGGCCGTTACACATTCTCTATGGAAAATGACCGAGGAAACAACGTTCATCAAGGAGGAGGACTGGGTAGTCAATGCGACAGCACGACTTTTGGTAAGCCATGCAGATGTTATTCCCGGAACTCGTCATGCATATCAATATAATATTGCATGTATGTCAATTCGAATGGGTACGTGTCCGCCGCACGTCCGAGCCTGATTCTCTACGACTTTCGGGATTAGGAGGGACAGGAAAACGGACGTGGGGAAAAGTTGAAGAGGCGCACGAGAGACGTCGATCCATTAGAGGCGGTGCAGCTGTTTAGTTTCTTGGCTCAAAGAGTGTGACTTTTACGACTCGCAAAATATTTTCTATCATATATAGGGCTTCGAGAAAGATATCATTAATGCTATGAAGACCGGGGGCTGGGATGGAAACGAGAGGAATGATACGCTCCAATGGACCTTCTCGGGAGCTCTTTTTTATTCCATTGTCGTCATTACCACAATTGGTAAGTTGACATCTTATTGAGATCATCAACGCCTTCCACCCCATTCCCTGTCTTTCCTCACCTCCTTTTCCCGGTTCCCAAGGAAGACAAAGGAACATAAACACTCCCGCAGTGGCCCACATGGCGCACACACGCGGCGGTACAGTTCCTCCGCCACACGTTTATTGTCTCTCTCTCTCTTTCTCTATTTTTTTATTTACTTTAAAACAGCCGAAAAGACATGGGTTTTTGTATTTACAATCTGTACCTCTCCACATCCCCACTGATTTATCATCTATCGTGTTATTTAACTTAATCAGGGCCAGAGTATCTGTCACACAGATCACTGCGGCTGCAGTCACCAAGTCTACTACTACTACCGCTACTACTTTTTACAACATGGGGATCTGCGCAGATGGTAAAACAGTAGAAAAAACATGAACAATAGCTATGTGTGCACACCTTATGGCCGACGCTAGTTAGATGTTTCGGCTTGTGAGAGCAGAGAGATGACTACGACGATTTAAGTACTATTACACTATATAGACTGGTACTATATAGACTTTGGGTTAGGATGTTTAATATATACGTGTGATAGCATGACGGATATAGATGTGAGAATGAATCTAGCTCTTACTACCACTCCTCCTCGACGATGATGAAGAGGATGACGATGATGGGGATGCGAGGCGATTTGCTAGCTTTTCTTGATCCTCTTGTGTCAAGAATGGTGCCAGGATGAGATCCAGAGCGTCATCAATGACGTTTGAGGTTCCGCGAACGATTTCCCCAAACAAACCGGCTCGAATGTCGGATGTGCGGACGACGGTTTTGGATGTTCTTGTATCACCCCCGTCGTCTCCACCGATGATTCGCACGCCAGACGACTTACAACACATGACGCCGCTGGAGCAGGAACCCTATAGTGAGGCATTTGAGGTGGTCAGTTCTACCCACTTCTCAGAATTTCGATTCCAATTCTCTCACCATCACGATACTCGGGAGCCTACATTGGTCATCGGCAACGCAGGCGCAGACTCTACCACTGTTACTACCGAACCCACCGCCACCACCGCTGGAACTAATGGGTTTCGAAGATGAGCCCGTGCCACCTGAAAGTTCAGCACATAAAGTGATTGAATAGCACTGTCAACTGTAATGCGTACAAACCTTACCTTCCGTATTGAACTCACTTGATGAGATGGGCAGGCCTCCGCTGGAAGGGAGGTTTGGGTATCGGTTACCGATAAAGGCAGGTCCTAGTGCGAGCAAGGCGCCCAAAATACCAGCCCCGGGTGCTATTATTACCACACACACACACAGACACAAGAAGCACACATACAAACAAACAGAGATGCTCGTCTTTAAAAAATTCGTCTGAAATTTCATCCATAAACCCCGGTGTTCCCCATAACTCTCTCCGTGTGCTTGTCAGTTTTTCAACTTATCCCGCTCTGCCCCAACTCGCTCAGACAAAATTTCTTGTGTTCAAAGCTCCCACTTCGAGATGGGTAGGATAAAAAGTGAGGGACATAAGCTCTAATTAATAATATGGGAAAGCTGGAGTGAGGAAAATTTGGCGCAAAGCTCGAAGAGGCATGAAGAGCGCAAAATATGTCTGACATTTGCCAAACATGCCTTGTTTCATACCTGAACTTCTCGGCCGACAGAAGGTCCCACATGTTTGGCCTGCCGTTTGGCGACAATTTCTCAAGTTAAAATAACTTCACATCTGATATTGAGATAGAATTCTCCTCAGGAATTCGGTATCCTAATCTCTAGGGTAAAATCTATGTGACATATGATTAGTGCCGACTCCATAAGCAAGAAGAGGGAGTGCCACACCATGCTCATAATTCTCACCTGACATAATTGCAACTGCTACACGGACCTTTTTCGTCCGAAGGATTCACTTAAAATTCAGGTTGGATCACACAGGTAAGCGTAACCTGTGAGAGGGGCAAAAATGGTAGCACAGTGTGACCTGGCGTAGAGCTATAAGTGCATAGGAATTGGCGTTCTGCTCTGTGCAACTCTGCCTTCTTAAAGAATTCCATCCACAGGTAATCATAGTGGTGATGATAATGATTGCACCACACCATAGGTGTATCAATATGGAAAATAAGACCATCTTGTGTATACTCTAGGAAGATTAGGCCTGTCTAATTGTTTTGTTGTATTGTGTAAGCCAAACTTCATTACTAAAAGAACTGTGCTTGTGTGTGGGATGGTGGCAACAGGATTATTGTTGGGGTTGTAGCATACAGTGAGTAAGTGGACAAGTAATGTGCATGTGAAACAGTCAGATACGCGTCCTCTCTTCATCTTCCCCCCTGCATGTATGAGCAAAAATTTCTAATTTGCCCACCAAAATGATCAGTGGAGAGCATTTTCTCGGCATCTCGGCAGACTCCCATCGAGCTATTCATATACGTTAGCCATAATAGCAAATGATAGGAAGGCCCTCTTCGGACATTGTGCCCTAATGCTGATCCTCAAGCTCTATTCGCGTAAATTTTCTGCGCTTCGTACATATCCTCAATATTACCATGGCGAGCTCTTGGTTTCTTGTACACCTTTTTATAGTATTTCCTTAATCGTAAACACGTCTGGTCCAATTTATTTTGGGACATTCGCACTTTTTCCCCCCTCCAGTTTTCATTTCCCAAATGGGTGGGCTGAAGTTAACGAACCTTGGTCCGTGCACACAGCATGGTAGGGAGTACTGCTAAGTACAGGCAGACGTACAGTAGACCCTTGACACAAATATATGTTCCCACATTTTGCCGTCTCAAATATGCACACATACAAGCTGTTGTAGTAGCATCAACTCAATTGTCAGACAAACAATCAATGGTGTGCATTCACATGCGTCGGACCTATCTCAACAATACTTTTCTGCAAGTTATGCACAATATTAATGAGAAATTCTAACGGAGTATTAATACAGAGGAGGAAAACACCAGGGTCCATGATGACCCAAATGGAATGTATAGTACAAAGGATGTGACATGACTCACACAAACTGTTAATGTTGCTAACTCCGCCTGTGTTGCCGCCATTATTGTTGGCCAAATTGTTGACAGCATTTTGAACGAATCTGCGGATTTGTCGAGTAAAAAGACGGGGTTCTCCTTGAACTGCGCGGATGCTATTTGCCGGTAGGGTGCCCCCACTCTTTGTGCTACCATCACCCCCACTCGTGCTGCTGCTACTCCCGGGTTGAAGAACCTGGACCACTACCGTAGCTAAACATACATATATATATATATACATACATATACATACATTACATCACGTGTGAGCATGCGGGTACAAGCTGTGCAATGCATCCATTCAAATAACATCCGCACACATTTCTAATTCACAAACTGCCAAGAGGAATATATAAAGAAAATTGAAGCCATCTGGAATGTTGACGTACAAATTAGGATGTTGGTCTGCAGGATAAGGAAGTTTGTACATATAGTTATATTCAAGTATGTGATCTTACGCTGTTGAGATGGTGATGCCGGTATGGAAGGAGAAGCTGGGAAATTCCTATCTCCACTGTTCCCACTTCCGCCTCCGAAACCACTAACACTACCACTCCCCCCGGTAGGGTTTCCAAAAATATTCACTGTGCTCACCGGGACCAAGCCACCCTGTCCATTGCTTCCGAATCCTCCGGGCCCACTGCCGACAATATTATTGTTGACGTTCTCCCCATTCTGGCCGCCTTTACCCCACACCCATTCCGACTGTCCATTGATAAGGGTGAAGAGGAAACTTAGCTGTAAAAGAGCACTTGTACACCACACAAAGGATGATTTTCGCTTCATTTTCTCTCAGTATTTTCCTCAAACCATGCGAAACTATTAGCTATGGATGTTTCCCAGGATGCTGGACGGGGTTTGATGAGGTTGGCAATGCGTTAAAAAATGTTTGGGGAGATGCGAGAACATCAAATGAAATGGAAAGGGAGACAGCGGATTGTTTTTATGAAACTCAACAGGACTTTTGGCACGAACATTGGGCATACAGGTTTCCAACAGTAGAGACGGATATACAGATTCCATAATAGGGTCAGTGAGAAATGGTCTCGACCCGTAGCAGACAGGTTGGGCGCATGCATGTGGGGCCACTACCTTGCCAATGTAATGAGCAGTAACCCCCCCGTTACCCTTTGTACGTTGTGTGTAGTATGATACAGAGTGTGCCGTCCAAGTTGTTCAACCTCAAGTTCTCAATGCACGATGATGGCACATGTGCATTTGTGCAAGCGCGGCAGTCACCCCGACGGCTAGTACAGTACACAACAAAAAAGGCGGCAATCTCATATGACGCTCACTTTTGTCTTAGCTAATACCTCTTTGCATGCGTTTGGAATATATGACAGGGACCTACCTCAGGGTGTTCATGTTGACAGCACTGCCACAGAAATTAGTTCACCTTCCTTCTCATGAGATGATGATGATGATGAGACAGATATTTTAATTACACTCTGTAGGAAAGTCCCAACCTTGTTTCACAACGTGTATCTCCCTGTCCGTCTTTAGAGTTAAATCTCTGACAGATGATGGACCACTGTCTCGGCAGTCGACAGTGAGGTAACGAAGATATTTTTGGATACTGGTATGAGGGATCACGGCAGGGATTATGTCATTACGTAAGGTGAGCACACCATTGATTTGGTGGCATATGTTGTGGTGGTGGAATTGGTTAGAATGCGACTCCTTCTGTGGCACGGGGTCAAAATTCAGAGGCGGATAATTTGGGCCCAAGCACCTCTCTCAGGTGGGTCATCCTGCTTTACGCGTCCTCACGTATCATTATCGTTATGGGTGGACATTATTGTGGGAGATACCAGGGGAGAGCCCGTAGTTGGAAAAAGAGAAAGCGCTCTGAAAATTTCGTTGTAACTCATGACAGGACGTAATTGGAATTCCAACAGTTCTACGCAAGATCACCTCAGGTTCGAATCTGCTGTGGGGAGGGGCTAATACTACTTTGCATGTGGCGATTTCCATTATTGTTCCCCTGATTTTCCGACGGTGCTGACATCGAGAGGGGTGTTCAACCTTCAGGAATATAGCGGTGATTAGCGTGGTATTATGTGCTCAAACGTCATACTGGTTACTGCCGCCTTCGTGGGACTGGCTTAGGCAAAATTAGGTGTGAGACGTGTCAGGTGATATTGTACAACGTACAACATGTAGCATGGCTATACAATTGTAAATGTAATAAAAACCTAAAATGGGAGAGTGAGAATGATCAAGATTTGATTTATGCGGACTTGGATAAGTTATCTCCGTTCGCGAGCTAATCATGTAAAAAGAGCAGCCACGTTCACTTGCAATATCTATGCGTCATGATTTTATTGGGCCATTCTTTCGGCACCGTGTAATACTATATGCGTACGCTGTTTACGAAAGGCCGAGCAAACTTTAATTATGCCACTCATATGTCTTGTTGCTCTTCCAACAGGGTATGGCCATATCGCTCCTAAGACGGAATGGGGCAAAGTGGTAACTATTGTGTACGCCATCCTCGGGATCCCGCTCATGCTCCTCACTCTGAGTCACATTGGGGATTTCCTCGCCAAAGCCTTCCGTTTTCTCTACTGGAGGGTAATGTTACCTCGGAATTTTATCACCTTGTAACGCGTTTGGAAAAGCGATAACTTTTTCCGAATTGAATAATAGAGGAAGTTGTATTGTCATCAAGCTGAATGCATGCATGACCAGGCCACTGTTCAAGGTCATAATTTTCACTCAATGCACTCCAATGAATAAATTTTTAATGACTAATGTAATGAAGATTGACGATAATTCGCCACAGCGTCATTGGACGATGAGAAGGAAACGACCCAATTCCGACTTTGTACTCTTGTAAATTGTATAATCATATTGGGGTCAAGATCCTTGCGTCGTGACGTCATCACCGGTGTTTCTAGTTCACACACCTAAACTGACAGATTTTATTTGTTGACAACAATGACCGTGCGGAGTGATTAAAATCCGCAATTTATTGTTTCATCACAGGTTTGTTGTTTCATGTGCACACGGCGGCCGCGTCCCGTCCGAAGAGTTCCTCCCATGCGCCGAGGACGCAGTGTGAGAGCGGCAACGACCAGAATTTCAGGGTTCGGTTAGATTCTCAATCATAATAAATTCTTGAATGAATTACGAGTGGCTGTGTGTTATGATGTTTTCTATCTCATTCCCATTAACATTAAAAAGTATTCCATAGCATAAACTACGACTAAATGCACAAAATGTGTTTGTTCTGACCGGAAATTACAGCTTGAAGACCTTTTGACTAACTGAAAACTTCCTGTTGCAATCACACCCTTCATTCATGTAGTTTTAAGCTGCAAAGTTTGCGGTCCCTAAAAAATACAGCGGAGATTTTCGAACCTATTTTACAAGCACTAAATGATGCCATCATCAAAATTTCGTCATTTTGAAAGAACATAGTGAAATAATATTAATAAGAACAGCAACTGTAATGTAGTGAAATAACTGGGTGTGGTTTGCGAATTGGCGATAGGATAGATGCATTGTAAGGATGTACTCATGTAGAAGACTGGGCACATGCCACCTCCTCTTTCTAGCACAAGTTTCTAACTAACAGCATGGAGCTACCAGAGAACGCTGGAAAACCTCAGCCTGGATCCCGGTGACAGTGTAGTGGAGAGTAGAAAGTAGGTCAGTAGTCCATGTACCTGTTGATCCTGGCCCACAAACTGGAGACAGAGGGGAAGAAGCCCCTGGAACCCTAGCATACAGTGTGTGGACCTCGCTTCACTCCTATTTTTTGCCTCCTTCCTCAATATCTTTCACCTTCCTTCCCGCATGAACTAGTGGGAGGGTCCAAGGTCACGCTCCTCTATGCATCTCACACACCGTAACACACCCCAACTCTGGCCTGTTCCACAAAGTTTCCTATCCATTCAATGTAACTTCACAGTGGGAATCGAGGAAGAAGGTCAGCAATCCGAAGGTCAGCCAGAGTATCCCAGCGCTCAGCAGATAGTGCGATGTCAGACTCGTTCGTAACCAACCTATCGGACCCCGTCATCAGGTTGGTTTAAACTCTTCCAAAAAGTCGAGGCTGACGGCTCGGCCA
Source organism: Pseudobourletiella spinata (assembly GCA_009870155.1). NCBI lineage: Eukaryota > Metazoa > Arthropoda > Collembola > Symphypleona > Bourletiellidae > Pseudobourletiella > Pseudobourletiella spinata. The sequence goes on along the minus strand of WJFA01003394.1, from coordinate 2,200 downwards.
CTACTGCAATACCCCACATATACAGCACCGTTCCCACTCCACTCTCTTCCACTAACTATCCCAATACATGCCCAAAGTTTGCATATCCCTGTCCCTCTCTCTCTCTAACTTTCGTGGGCAGAGATCCTCCTCGGCGCACTGGATTCAGTCATGGAACCTTGTATTATCCAGCCGTTAACCCTGAGAGTTGGAAGCGTAACCTCCTTGGAGCAAAACGCGACCTCAACTCGAGGGTATTTGTCCCTGAAACTTGAATCAGTGTCACCTACCTTGTTCCACGGCACTGAAATACAAGATCCAAGTAAATCGAGGCTGCTAGGATCTTCCTTCTAGCAGCAGGAACCCCCATTCAAACCCCTTTTCCTTCATGCTCTCTCTCCCATCGTCTATCTAGCCTACGCCAACATTTTCAATGTCATGACACAATTCCAGGAGCACATGAACTGATGAGTGGATCATTCCAACGGCTCTTTTATGCCTTTGCAGGAGAGTTCATTCTGATGATGACATCAGAGCAATTCCAGCCGTGGGTCTATCCCCGTCATTGCCACGGCTTACAGGGTCACATCTCCGCCCGTTCCCACCGGCAAATGCGAGGCATTCACAGGTGATGGATTATATTGACTTAAACCATCCCCCTAGCTCCGATGATTGATTCACGTATAAACTAGATGGGTAACGGATAAAAATATGTGATTATTTTGAACAGAGATCTTCACGCTCAGCAGAACCGATGTTCCCAAACTCAAGAACGTTGCCGGTGCTAGTTAATAAATTTGCGGAGGACATAGCGTCGCCAGAGAATGATTTCCGCAGGTCGGCGAGAATGAATCGGCTCCGACCGGTCCCTTCGTACGTAAGTAACAACCAACCTTAGCTAGTCAAAGCGACTTACTTCATAAAGTTAAAATAGGAGTGAGAAATAAATTGTATTGAGGGATAAAAATGGGTGGAGCAGCAGCTGCGGTGGCCGGATGCGGTGATGGTTAACCGAGAGGTTGTTGCATGAGTCCGGGGACATAAAGAGATCGCTTTTACGATAAGACAAAAAGGCACACTAATTCAGCGTTGAGTGAAGTGGGTCAAAACAGGACAGCGTGGGTTGGGCAAGTGTGGTGAAGAAATGAAATGAAATTTATGGGTACTAGATAATGGAAGACTTTTGGTCGGAGGAAGAGGAATATTACGATGAAGTGGAGGAGAAGCGACCGGTTCCAATATGGCTCTGCGTCTTCCTCGTTATTGCCTACATTATTTTCGGAGCATTCCTTTTCGCGGGTTGGGAGGGGTGGCAGTTCCTGGATGCTGCATACTTCTGCTTCATCACACTCACGACGATCGGCTTCGGAGATTTTGTCCCAGCTCAGAGGAAGAATGAAACGATTCGGGCTGACGAAGTGCCTGAAGTAAGTTTCTTCCCACTTTGCGTTTTATGACGTGATCACTACTCCGCTCTGCCTCATGGTGAAAATGATCATGACTGCGCTGGGATGCGACGAGTTGAGGCTGGGGGAAGATATAAAATTTTATGAGTCAATGAACTTGAGTGTCTTTAACTGTATGTGTTCTCATAGGTCAGTATAGCACTCTGCTCACTCTACCTCCTCTTCGGAATCTCCCTCCTCGCCATGAGTTTCAACTTGGTCCAGGAAGAGGTGATCCATTCAGTGAAACAGGTTGCTGCCAGATTAGGAATAATTGCCGAAGAGGAATAGTTCACAGCACTTTAGAAACACACGCCTCACACTGCCAGTAAAATTTTCTACGAATGTTACATTCTTCTCATTTCTTGGACCATAATGATGATGATAATGATGAAGATTATTTGGACCCTTATGTTGTACAGTTGTACAGCTCCTATCATGTTTTTCAGCGTGCACGTTATAACGCGGAAATGATAGAGTTCATGGTGCTCAGCCTTCCGTTTCCTTTGTTATTTTTCTGCCTTCGGTTCGAAATGTCTCTTTGTGGTCTGTCAGTTTCAGATCGTCTTGTGGCGCCCTAGTATAGCAACACGTTACTTGCTTTCGTTTGTCAAACGTCATAAATAAATCCTGCTGCTCAAGTGTCGTCCTCTATCTCTGAACTTTGTCCCTTCCATGTCTCTAAACTCGGAAGGCATCAAATTCTGTAGTACATTTTTGTTAATGAAGAAACGAACAAAAGATTGCGTTCGAATTCCTAGCTAATTCTTAGCTAG
>WJFA01003393.1:0-13014 GCA_009870155.1 Pseudobourletiella spinata | reverse complement strand
CAGATCAGATTCGGATTGGTCAGTTTTTATCTGCCATTTTTCAGATCAGATCGGATTCAGATCAGATAACTGAATTATCTAATCTGTTCCGACCCTTAACCGTATCACTACCACTAACGAATCATATACAGTTTTTAGCCAACGCATAAAATCTTTCCGTTAGCACACACTGCTTTTGGCATTGTAGCCAATATTGTTACCAATAACAAGATTGAGCTGCAAAAAAGTGCTAATTTTAGGCGCCTTTCAGTATATCGCTTTATCCACATGTACACCTAACTCTTTTACAGCTAACAAACTCATAAACCTGAACTGACGCATTCAGTTCTTCAAGTTAAATAAATGTGACATAAAATAGTTTTCAGTTTGAACCACGCTTAGCTGTAGCTCACGGGTTTTTGGTCAAAGCTAGTTACCTCCGAACTATCCTTGGGATGTGGATACTGCAGCAGGGCCCTCGCAGCCAACACTCCGACCTCTTCCTTGAAGTAGTTGACCTGTTAAAACGAAGTCATTTACCCCATGAACCGGAGAACACAATTACCCACAGCAAAGAATACTCAGTTAGAACATCCACAGAGTCCATGAATGACGTCATCATAGGAAATCAGCCAGTAGGAGCAACTCTCCCATTCAAATCAAAGATAATTTAGTGATACGTAGGAAACCTGTCAAATGGGTAGGTCCTATATCACAAACATTTTGGGTGTCGTCATACATGCAGAACCCTTGTGACTGCACAGGGCAGAGATGCGATTCGGTAAAAGGACGCAAACCTGATTCCTAAACATGTTTCCCATGGCCACGATGGTGCTGATGTTAATAATGCTAATGAACAAAATCTTTACGTCGGATATTTTCCATATCGGCCAGATGGTGAAGTACACAGTGTACGTAGTCACAAACATCTCTCCCATCAGCGTGGTTAGTGAGTAAGATCCGAAAACCACTCCATAATTTCTTAACAGTTTTTTAACTTCGTAGAAATTCTCAGCATATTTAGTCCAGTCCAAACTGGTTCGACTCTCAGAGCAGGAACTGCTGCATCTAATGCGCTTCTCCAATTCGCTTACCAAATCGGCACTCAGGATCTCATACATGCCCAGAAGCCTCTCACTTATGCAGATAAAGATAAGCATCGCCGAAAGTTGCGAGATATTTGCATTTATTATTAAATAAGTACCTAACCATCCCCGAATGCGATCGTTACCAAAGTCTTGGAAAAAGTACAGACGGAACAGAGGGATGGCAAGTGAATTTAAAGCATATCGGACGGTACTAGTTATTTTGAGAGCGCAATTTCCAACGTGCACTGCTCTAATCACATTTATCCTCGTAAAAAATTTTCCATTCCGCTTAACTTTATTCGTATTCTGCTTTTGGATCGCCTGAAGAAGCTCTGCTATATCTTCGCAATGGTAAATCCCACCGATCCTCAGCAGAATGATCCAAATGGGCAAACAAACTGATGTACTAACAATGACGACCCATTGAGCTTGTGATGTTATTTTTTCTGAACCGCGCCCGAGTATATTGGCTAGAGCGCAATCGATCAGCAGCGTCGTCAAGATGAGTTGAATGACAGCATTTACGCTTGGGAGTGAATTCCAGTTGAATTTAAACTTGGGAGAATCTATAAATGGGCTGCCAGTAGGTAACAAACCAACAAGCCAATTTAAAATTATAGTAGTCTTTAACAAAATGTCGCTCATAATATCGGTAAAGGTGTGGCTTCTACTGGTCTCCTTCGAATCGTATTTCACTGGAAAGGAGCAGGAGACTAACGAAGATTACAGGGTGCAATCCACTTAGGATGGCTGATTATCAAGTCTAAGTTTACTATGCTGGAGTAAATATTTATCTTGTCATTAGAATAATTAATTACTAAACGGTTATTTTTTCCTGGCCTATGTTACGCTAAGTCACGCGACGGAGCAGTATTTTTCATCAATGACACAGATGTTACTACTGGTATTGGATGTGATATTCAATATGTCAACGTACAACCGTCCAGCTTTTTCTAATACCCAAACCCAAACAACAAAGCGGATCTAAGATTCACGGGAGACACGGTAGCCATAAAATGACCCAAAGCCAATTGATTAATATATTTTGGGACATGTCCCGTTTCAATTATGACCTGCAATCAAAGAGATGGACGTGCAGGGTGAATAATTACGGCAATCGACTGCGTCTTTTCGATTGAATTCTTTCACGCACAGAATTCGTTGTTCGTACACGAGCTTAAGCCCAAAATGTAAATTAAATTATAAATTCCATTGTTTGTTATGTTCTGGAAAAAGTATAGTCTGACGCCGAAGAATATCATTAATGATGCCGGTCGGCAATTAACAGTGGTTTCAACGTACACCGGAATGGTTAGGAGTTCGTCAAATAAGGGCATGATACCTGCTACTTTTGTTTTGTGTTGCATGTCATGCACAAATGCAATTGACCTGTATAGCTCAATATTTTGAAAAATATGAGCCGAATAGTTATCTCAGGCATCCAATTCAAAGAATACACAATTTAGTAATTTAACATTACCGTAAATATGATGCATTTTGGCTTACTTCTCCTAAACCCTACGGCGCGGGTACATGTGTGATAGCGCGTTGGGCAGATCTTTACAAGGCGCCTCAGGCCTGGTGCATCATTTTTTGCTGCACCTGAACTCCAAAATCGACGCCATGGGATGTGTGGACTAATCACCGAAGCGTAAAAATTTCGGAGTTAAACACCGCTCGGTGCACTTTAGGAGACTGGTGAAGCTTACGATGCATCCTCCTTTATTTGGTGAGTACCCAAATCCCCACACCGCTGCACCAAACACACCCAAAAACCAAACCAAAACCAAGCAGAAACCGCAAAGCAAGCCTTAGCCTAATGCTATGGTTGATAGGCTAAAATGGTCTCGTTGATAATAACATTCCTGTGTTGCACCAACCAAACCCGTGTGTACCAATCCCGGCCCAACCATTGAGGATGTGGATGGAAACGTAACCGCCCTTCTTGGCAGTGACCACGCGGACGTTGCCTACCTATCCAAAGACTATCTGGTGCCAATATTTCGCTATTCACAAATTTTGGGTCACAATCATCCATAGTCAGGCGATTATGGATAATTATGACCCAAAATTTGTGGTACAAAACATGGGCGACACTGACTGATTCAGTTTTTGGCAGCACAGGGAATGCCATAAGAAAATGTACTGTGAAACTCGGTTTGATGCACGGGGAATCCCATGTGCACCAAACCGAGTTTCATAGTGGATGCGCCAGCTAGTTTGCGGAATTGTTTTCAGAACGTTATTTCCAACATGCACTGCTCTAATCGCATTTATCCCCTAAAGAATTTTTCTATTCCGTCCAACATTATACATTCTTCTGCTGCCTCCGGCTCGCTCTCAGAAACGCTGCTATACCTTAGCAATGGTAAATCCCACCGAATCTCTCAGTAGAATGATCCACATGGGCAAACCTGCTGATATACATATGACGACCCGTTAAGCCTGGGATATATTTTTTATGAATTGCGCCCAAAAAGAGGCTAGAGCGCAATCAATCAACAGTGCCATCAAGATGAGTAGAACTACACAATTTGCGCTCGGGAGTCAATTCAATTTGAATTTAAACTTTGGAGAAGCTATAAATGCGCTGTCCGTGGGGAGCAAACCTCCAAACCAAATTAAAATTGTGGTCGTCTTCAAGAAAATGTCGCGTACTATCGCATCAGTAAAGTCGTGATGTCAAGTTCTTCGAATCAGACTTCATAAGAAAGGAACAGAGGACCTTAGAGATTGTAGGCACCAACATCCACCTTACCTAGGATGGCGGACAATGGATTCTACATGTTTATAACGGGGTTGCGGCACATATTTATTTTGTCGCTAGAATAATCAATGAATGATTAATCTGCGTGCCTTTCTATGTTGTGCTGATTGCACGCAACGGAATTGAATTTTTGCTAAATGATACAAGTGTTGCTATACTGATATAGGATGTAATATTCTATGTGTCTGCTGTCAACCGTCCAGCTATTTCGAATATCCAAAGAGCGATAAAGCGGGTCCAAGCCTCACAAAGGAAACAGAGAAGTTATGCCCCAAAGTCACCCAACATGAATATATTTTGGGGCACACACCCTTGCATTTATGAATTACTATGACCAGCAAGCAAAATGATGGACCTGAAAGGGTGATGGAAAGTACATGTATTTTCAATTGAATTCTTTCGTGCGCAGGATTCCTTGCTCTATGAATTTAATCCCGAAACACAAATTGTATTTCCAATCCCTTGCTTTTCGTGCTCTAGAAATTAGAAAAAGTAGAGTCCGACGCCGACAAATGGCTTTAATAGTGCTGATCATAACATCCCGAGGACAATTTTCGACTTATACGAAGCAAGTTTTGATGATACAAGCGAATGTAAATTTTATCTATTCGTGAGCAAATGATAATCTATCTGTTAAATTTTTATGCATGCTATGCACAATGTAAATTAACCTTACCACACTGAATCCAACATAATTATTGTCAAATACGAGCCGAAGAGTTATCTCTGGCGAATTCAATTGCGAATCCGGAATAATGCGGGAACAAGTTGTGCGAACCGCACACCTCATTAGTTTCGGTGAGAGCATACCTTCTTGTAAGTGCCACTTCATCAATCTTATTTGCTTCAAAGCAGTGAAAACCACTTCATATTGATAAGTACAGTAGCTTAGTTTTGCCGATCTGCTTTAGCAAGCACTTCCGCTGAAATGGACTGCAGTTTTCATTCTATATCGTTGACAGGGCATGCTTACCTACTATACGTAATATGGAGCCTCTGGAATGCGGCTTAAAATTTAACTCGTCCCGAGAGGTCCGCATAATCGAGGTTCTACAATGTAGCGGTCTTGGACCGAATGGGAACTCACCAGATGAGAACTATTCCCATGACTGTACATTACAGTGTATTTTAGGCTTACAATTAGAGTCAAATGATGTGCATGAATATAGTCTTTGCTATGTATTCTCTGTAGCGGGTATGCATAAAATTTTATTTAACTGCTTCCTACTAGTTCCCATTGCTTTCTGCCGAATGCGATTTACCTACGATGCTCTGTCGGAGACTGGGAAAAAACAAAACGAGCTCTTCCCAGTTTTTTAGAATTCTGTTTTAGTGCAGTGCAGTGGGATAAACGATGGAGGACCTTATTCGTAACTAGTTAATAATAATATTTGTCATGGGATTTTCCGATTTGGATTCAGGGATAAATCCGTGGTTCTTAGGAGGTATCGACTCTGATGCAATTATTGCAACTGCTGAAGCAAATACTTGCGTGGACTCCATAGACTCTGTTTGGCAATACTTGGATTTCAACTTAACATTATTTGACACATATGCCCGACTTGTTCCGTCAGTTTTCATTATTCTCGCACGTAATTCAAGCACTATCAATGCAGTTGTTCAAAGGGTTCGATGCGGCTGCATTATTTATTTTCCATATATATTAATTTTTATCAAATTTTATATTTTCCAACGGCATATCAGAGAACTTCTTCTCATTGCGTCCACACAGATCTTTGGCAAGAAACGCCCAAATTCTTGGAACTGGAACCACTTTTTCTTCATTCACTGGCCACTTGAGGAGTCCTTAAGGGAATTTCAGAGGGTTACGATGGCAAGTTCCGCACTTTTCCCTCTTCATTCAAATGTCTACTGGATTCTCAATACCATGACGAAAAATGGCGAGCAGGTGATGAAAGTGCGGGAAACTTATTCGTTTAAAAATGTTAGCATTGCCTCCGACGTCGAAGCCGCTTCATCGGCTTCTCCTCTCGACTGCTCTTTTCGGGAGAACTTAATCAGTACTAAATGGTATCGGCGGAGAAATTTCGGGATGGCGGTTGTCATTGCAACGTCGAAGGTAACATTGGTTTCCTTGTACTCTTTATGAAGTATGCTGAAGGATCAACATACTGAATATTTAAGCTTAGGATAGCTAACGACAAGAGTTAAGATTTTTTCGTTTCTATTACAGGATGACCCAGCCTATGCAGACGAAATCAAATTTGTGACGGACCAAAGCGGTGGCTACAAACGGTTTGACAGCGGATTAGCCGTGGATATCTACCACATGTTGAGGGATCATTTCAACTTTACGTAAGTTCCGAGGATATAAGGGCAGCTACAACTCGGTTGATTTGAGATGAAATAACGTTCTTTTTTATTTAAAAAAAGTGAAAGAGAAATCGAAGGAGAGTACATGTTCACAAAGGGAAGTGAGCTGTCACAAATACGAGGCATGGAGCATCAGCTCCTTGACGAAGATGCAGACATAGCAATCACACAAATGTCAGTTAATAAGGAAAAGGCAAAGATTGTTAAACAACTTCACGTAACCACTGAGCAGAGGTAAAAGGTTTCTCATTGTCTTTATTCTGATTCTGGACATCCGATTCATAGCGTTGTTAAGAATAATCATGCTTTACATTTTGTAGGGCTGAGGTTCGATTTTCGGCGGACCATAAATCGGGCTTCACTTTTCTGCTGACCCCTTTTAATCCCCTCGTGTGGAAGCTAATCTTGGTGTATACTGTCGTCATGTTAATTTTGGTTAAGGTAATGCGAATTATAAAGTCGGCATGCTTAGAATCGTGGAACTACTGGAACATGATGGCGGGTGTTTCAGTTGGAAGTCATGCTGACGAGCTTTGGGCGTTGAGCATGTTGTGTCAGCAAGGTAAGTCGTATTTTGGCAAATAGTTTTACGGACAGGAGAATGAAAGTGGTAAAACGATGTCGTGATGAGGAATAGCTGGATGTTAATGTTTGCAGGGTGGTATTCTTGGCCAACAAGCATGTCCATGAGAAGCCTCTTGTTGACCGGATCAGTCACCGGGTTAATTCTTAATGCGGCCTACTCCGCTTCGCTCACCTCACAACTTTCTGTCGGCGAAAAGATGACAACAATTTTTGAAACACTCGTGGAGTCCAACTACAAGTTTTACGTAGAAAAAGGAATTGAATTACCTGTGGTCGATGATAAATTCGAGGTGGCTCTCAATAGCAATTACTGTTGTAATTTATAATCTTTCAAGATGAAATATTGATGCTTTTTCTCCTTTTAAATCATTTGACTTGGGATATTCTCGTGCCATTGTTTCATAGCCTACCATTGTATCGGACGATGTCACATCGTTACAAGCCGTCATGAACGTCACTGCTGGACACTCTGCCTTTGTTTCCTATCCTGAGCGCTTCTTTTCAGGCCTCAGATTTGGTAATTTAACGGGTGATACAAGCGTATGCAGTGCCTACTCCGTTCTTCGTTTGAGCACCCGCCCTTCCCTTTGTGCAATGGCAGTGAGCAAAATTTCAGAGCTTAAAGAAGTCTTCAACATCATGTAATGGAAACAAATTAGTGTCAGTTTGAGTTGGTATTCATTCATGTATTTTTTTTCAAAAATTTTAATCAGGATACTGCGGATGCGTGAACACGGAATATTGTTGGTGCTGTACAAGAGATACAAAGGGAGGAAGTTTGCTTCGTGCGACTCTGAAGTGGATGCAGGTCTCAAGCCACAAACTATTTCCCAGCTTTTCGGTGCACATTTTGTTCTTTGCATTGGGACTGGCTTGTCATTGATAATTTTAGTCCTAGAAATATCAGTGAGTCGGATGAGACAGCCTTTGACACGGTTTGCACCCGCATGAATGTCATGCGGTTTAGCATTGATGCTCTTGCTCCATTGACTCAGTTTCACTTTGTCCTCTGATCTCGCAAACAGATCATCAACTTGTCGTTTACTTCTCAATCACCCATGTGCGATGGTAGAATGTATCACAGCAATTTTTGAACACGCTACACAGCTCCCATACATTATTGTTTTAGATCATTCCAAAAGGTAATTCTATCGTGGAACGGCGGTGTCACTAGACCACTCTTTCCTGAAGCATCGATCTTCATGTATTCCACCCGACTGTCTTTCCCAATCGGTGGCCATTTTCTACCCCACAAAGTCGGCGTGTTTCTGCAACAGACAGTGTTTTAAATAATTAGTTAGATCCTTGTCGTAATCCCAAACGATTTTAAAAATCCTCACCTGTCATCGGAGACGAATTCTGAAATGGCTTTAACCCATTCTTTAGACATTTCGTAGTCCCCTGAGCCGGGCTTGTGAACCAGAAATGGTCCCACGCTCATATCAAACAGCAAGGGTATCTCATCTGCGTGGCAGGCAGCTAGAGATTTAAAATGTCGAAAGTTTAAAGTACAAAAATAATTTTTTATCCTCAAAAATACAAAAATACTCGTACGCAGTCTCTCCAGTTTTCCAATCATGGCGTAAAGCCAGTCTCGGACGACGGTGTAACCAGCGTAGAGGTAAGGCGGGAAAATCCGATACTGAGGCACACTGGATATTAGCTTGAACAAGCTGAAGTGACCGGAGTAAGTGTAATAGTAAAGATACAACATTCCCTCCGTGTTCCTCTGATAATTTTCAATGATTTTGGGGAGGTGGGCATTGAAGATGCGATCCGAATAAAGATTTGTAAAATTGTCAATCTGGCCGAGGGGATCAAAGTCCCTCCTTTTGACTCCAAAGTAAAACTGCGTAATGTTGTCTACAGCCTCTTGACTTGCAGTCTCATCCGAAAGCATCCTTCTTAGGAATTTATCCCATCCTGACGTCTTTTTCAGTTCCTCAGATAATTCCGCGTCAACCATTACTCCTGTTGGAAAATAAAAGGCTGGAAGTGCCCTAGGATGAATATGCATTCATTGATGTGCATTTACTCACTCGCGACCCACATGAGACCCTCGGCCTCGTTCACTCCGATCATTGTTGGAACGGTACTAACATTTCCTACGGCAAGAATCTCCTTGGGATGTCTCCAAAGGAACGTGTCATCTGTCTTTACTGATTCCAGCGTTGGGCCGTAGCTCTCATGTGGCTCAGCCTGTGCAAACTAAAAATGAGGGTGGAATCAGGTTACTTGATGAGCAGATGGCTGCTGCATTGCTCTGTACAAATAGAGAGTGACTCCTTGACAACTTACGCGGTTTGCCGCATGCGTACTCACAATGTCCTCTGCATTCAGGCGTCTAAGACATTCAAGGAATTCCGAAGGGATTATCGGTGCACAGCCCACCTTCTCCCCGAGTTTTTGTGCTTGCCTCGCTGGGTCTTGTCGAACAGCCCAAGGCGTGAGAGCATGCCCGCTCATTTGGATCGCCCTCTGGAATAGTCCTAGAGAAAAGAGTTAGTCATCTCAATTCGACTCGTATGAGGGTTGGAACCACATACCTGCAGAAAGTGGGGAAAGCAAGTGGAGGTTGACGCTCACGGCTCTAAGGGCATTACAATAAAAGCATTTGCAATAAAATACGGCTAAAACTATTACATGCTTTATGGACTTTTGGTTAATTACCCTGCACTTTCGCCCATGAGAGTCACCCGGCCGGGATCGCCACCGAAGCTCCGAATGTTTTGCTGAACCCACTTCAAGGCCAAGTTCTGATCCTTCAGACCCATATTTCCCCGCACGGTATTGTCTCCGGTATTGAGGAACCCTGATCACAAAGTAATCACAAATCATGACAGATTTTTAGCAATAATAACAAATCTGCATTGTAAAGGCGCACCTAGAGCCCCCAGCCGGTAGTTGAGTGTCACCAGGACAACATCGTGGTCCATAAAATAATGGCCCTGGAATCTCGCGGATGAACCCATCATGAACCCGCCGCCCGGTATATAAACGATCACAGGAAGACTCTGTACGGCGGATAGTGTGGTATTCTACGACGACAAATTTCAGTTGCAAATAACGACGGCACAAACTCTCACGAACATTAATTGAGTTTAGTTTCTATGTTTTCGCAGTTTCCTTCTACCTCTACAGCCGGCGTAAAGATGTTCAAAATGAGACAATCTTCCGTTCCAAGAATCCCAATGTCCATGACGTACTCGTACTGAATGCATTCGATTCCATCTTGGTTAGCGAGTTTTACACCTTCCCACTTCTGAACTGGCTGAGGTGGCTGCAGTAAAAACAGAATTTGAAGGGATTTTAACCATTAAGATGTTTTTAATCAGGAGTAATTGCCAGCTCTGTACTTACAGCAAATCGGAGTTCTCCCACTGGCGGCTGAGCGTACGGGATCCCTCGGAATACTGCGAATTTCCTTCCTTCTCGGGAAAATTCAAAGTACCCTTGTATTTCCCCACTGTCCGTCCGCACAACATTGGTCACATCCCGAATATTTAGGTATATATTGAGCTCGTAACTGATTAAAGGAATGACAATAGCTAGGAATAGAATATGAGCCAGCATTTTTTCCGACTATTCTATTCTCTGCAGTAGTTACTTCGTATCCGTGCCACAGCCGATGAACAAAGCTGAAAGTGAAATTGACAGCGTCAAAGCAGTCGTTCATGCAGAACTTGTTCTATGCACTACACACAACGCGAGAAACTTGGGTGTACATATTAACGTGACACAAAACACATGGATATGGAAGAGAACTTGTGGCAACAAAATCTGACCTTTAGATCCGGAAGTTACACAGCAAAATAACACATGTTCGTTTTGAAGTGCGCGCCATACCTGTGGGTACTGTGGAGAATGTGCAAGTTAGTCTTTTTACGACTGTTCCCACTACTGTTCCTTTCCTTACAACTCTACTTCATTCAGTCTTACAAAGACAAAGCCCAAGTCATATAGTGTTCCTATCAATACAGTATACAACAAAAATTGTGATGCCACATGAATACGCTGATCCCCGACCACGCAGGACGTCAAAGCTTGAGAGGGACCGCACGAAAGTTAGAGCTGTAGTGTATATTTGGCATTGGCCCACGTTGCCCCGTGAAGTAATGAGAAAGTTATTGCCTTCCTATCAACATCATTCTCACTCAGTATACATTACAAGAACATGATGATCAGGAAGACAAATTTAACATTGACCATGAAATATGAATACCAGTGAATCATGTTTCAAGCAATGTCCGACATCCTTAGCTTTAATTGAGGCTAAATTGCATGCATCTGCCTTTAGTACCAGGTTACGTAAAATAAGCTCTACATTAGTCTGAGCAGAGATGGGATAATGGCTAGCCATCCATTAACCATCAATGGTTAATGGAAACTTCGGTTTCGTAGACTTCCCGATTTACAAACCTCTCCAAAACCAATACCGACCAGCATATTAAGTCCAAAATTCCTCTAAAAACCCTAAAAAATATTAAATACGCCATCTGCACACGAGAAAAAAGTACATACCCCATTCGTCAGACTACCCTACCCCCCCCCCCATCCCGCCATCCTTTAACCTGTTCATCCCAGGTACTAAATGGTTGTACATGTATGTAGTTCCATAAGTGTTACTGGTTTCACCCGTGTGTGCTTCCAGCTTCTACTACGACAAAAGGTATTAACGTGTGCAGAGATGACAATTTGTACGACAATGCGCAGCAATGCCTCCGAAATCAGTAGGACAGAAGGAGTAGCAAGTACGAGAATATCTCACTAATACTTTCCTGACACATGCCCACTGAGGCGTAGCTAAAATGACTAAATTGAAACCTCAGTGGAGGCAGCGCCCTGATTTCTCGCGCCATCAGCTTCTATTTCAAACGCCCCTTCGAATACATGGAGGATGTTGATTTGTTTTCAGAATGTTTCTGAAGGACTTTTCGGCTTTTCCGCAAATGAATGAAACTGACAAAAATGAATAAACAAAACGCTGCACATGCAGGAAAAATGGGATACACAAACCATGAAACCATGAAAGCCTACGACGTATTACCATGCATGGTTATACGTCGTAGGCTTTCAACGAGCAGTACAGGTAAAGAACTGCGATAGTCCCCACTACCCCTACAAACCAGGAGACAAAGTGACGCATAAAGTTGGTGTGAAACATCGTAAGAAGTCTGACGTGCATGTAAATTGCCCGAGCTTGTGCCCATCCGTAAAACAGACCCCCCGAGCTTCGTGTCCTGCGAAATTTTATAACAGTTTTTGTAAGTCACAAATACTTATTACCTGCGATGAGCAGGTTGTTATAAGGATGGCGGGATAGGGGGGTCAGGGTAGTCTGAAGAAGGGGGTAAACTACATTCTTTGCGCATTCTTCTTGTGTACAGTTCGCATTTCTAAAATTTTCCAGGTTTTTTAAAAGCGAATATGGGGGTTACAACGCTGGCTGTGACTGCTTTTGGAGGGTTCTGGAAATCGGGAAAGGGGAAATTTTAGGAAAGGTTTTTACGGGCTTTCCATTAATGAGGTCGTCAAATCTTCGGACCCGCTCTTTCCAAATGAAATGTAAACATACATGGCGGTAAACAGGAGAGGTTTACCCACCAACTCGCCGATTTGTTGACGACATTAATGGATGTGATGCGTAGGTACAAGCCTTTCAAAAGGCTGTAAATTTTCAAAGTACTGTAAAGTTTCGTATGGTGCAATGTTCTGAGAAAATGACATGATTTTAAATATATGCAACGGGGGGGGGGCCCTTGGGATGCTAATTTTTACATGTTAAATCCCACAAGAAAAATCTCATTTTGAAATGATAAAACTTCTTTCTTCTCGGGCTTGAAACCAGCAGGGCGCATGAATGTTTTATACTTCTCCCCTTTTTGGATGGTGCTAAAAACGATGGTGCCTGCAGTTTTCCTGTATCTCGATAACATTACTGGGTGTTCCTCGTTAGAGAATTTAATTGTGGTTCGCTGTGACATCATGAAAACATTCAAATTTCCCGCTAGAATGGACCGAGTACGGAACTTTAGCGTGAGATGCTATTTTTTGGGTGGTAGGATGATGTGTTCGGAATTACGAATGAGTTGAAAATTAAGCACCATGATGCACAAACCCGTTTTGCTAACAAGTAAACGTAGTAACTAAGTACATAACTCACGGATGCATGGACCGATTCGAGTCACGTTTGTTTCAGACGATAGAGAATTAAATTCTCTACGACAGTCTACCAGGTTTTTGGGACAACTCACATACTTC
>WJFA01003392.1:0-13018 GCA_009870155.1 Pseudobourletiella spinata | reverse complement strand
ACCTCTACACACATACACACACACACACAGTCCCCTTCACTTCCAACTTGACTTTCACTTCCACAGTCATTCAGACTATCCCCCCCATCCCCTCCATCGCTCCAACTCCAATCATTTTGAATTGTGGTCGGGGTGGGGAGTCAACCAACGGACGGACCGTTTATGAAACTTTCATTCAATGAGCATGTGACTTGTTTGCTGGAGAGCTAACTTAACTTTCTCCCGGATGGACCATTCTGGACGGACACTTTTTCAAACACAACTTTCCCCAACCGTGGAACTCGAGCCTTTCTCCACGCAATATACTATCTGTGTCTCACCCCCTGAGCTCTGCGGAAGAAAAAAAATTCTCCTTTTCGCCATATCTTTATTTTTTCCATACGTAATAACATACGTATGTATACATATGTATATATATATATATAGATGTATGTATACATATTTTTAAAACTTTTTTCAAAATGGCTTTGCAGCCCGAATGCGGCATTGGGGGGATGTAGGGTGGGGGGTTACTCTTTGAGTGCCCATGAGAAGACTGAAATATTGGGGCCTTTGGGACTTGGACGAATTTTTCAGCGGCTGTCACGGTGCACCACTAGGATGATGCTAAACTTTCTGCGCCTAGAATTCACATCTAAATCCTCCTATTTTTTCTGTCACACAAGAAATATCCATTGCCTCAATTTTAGTGAGTAGAGAGGGTTAGAAGGGATTGAAATGCTTTTGTGTTCATCAGTTTTACCCATTTTGAGTTGGCAACTGGGTTTCATTGCTACCTATTCTACTTATAGGCGTGAGTAGTATAGGTGAGCATAGTACTTCAGTTACCTATACTTCTCATATGCATGAGTACTATAGGTAGTACATACGACCACTTGACTTTGACTTTTACCCCGATCCTACGGCTTCGAACCAGCTTGCATCCAAGTCATGATAAGCTAAAAATTTGGGATGTCCGTGGCGGGATGGCTAAAGCGTCTTCGGTAAATTTCAGGATGAATACAAGTGGTCGACGGACCCCAACGAATTTCCCGAACATTTGACAGGCTACGGGGATGACGGGGAAATGGAAGAGATGCCAGAGACGATCGGGCTGAGTCAATTCCCCGCGGCCGCCTGTGCTCAGCTCGACCTCAAGTCCAACTGTAACTCCCTCGGACGCTCCGCACGCTCCCCCTCCCCATTCATTGCTCTCAGTCCACAGAAAATAGAGCGGGGTTCAGGGCTATGCTGCGGAGATGGGAGTTCAGTGGACCTTACCCAGGGTCAAAAGGTCATCCTCCCGACCCAAATTCCCATGTCATCTGTTCCATACTGTGTAGGAGGACCTGGGATTGACCCGACAGCCTCAGTTCTCCTCCAACAAGCCAATACCCAAGCCATGACCTCCTCCATCCGACTCTATTTGAACCAGTCTGCGGGTATGTGAGGTCAAATATGTCAAGGCTAATATTTTTTTGAAATTTTCAATATAAAACTGTAAATGAAAAAGTGCATGCATGCTCCTAACCATTCTTTTTGCCCACTTCGTATAGCACCTATGATGGAGACCGTAAGATGTGTCCAATGTTTTCCAGGGGATGATGACATTCTGGATCTTCCCAGTAGTCGTCAGCAGGGGAGGTTGAGTACCTTCAATACCCTCAGTCGCTCCGCAGGCATTCAAATGCACAACAACAAGTCACAGCAGGGTCAGCAGCAGATGCCTGGTGGTGGCCCTCCGAACTCCGGGAGCAATCCGAGCCCAGGGAGCGGAACGGGGACACTGGTCGGAGTCTTAAAACGTCACTCGGGCACCACCCCCAACTCGACGACGACAGTGAAGAAACGTGTACAAATACAAGAGATTTCCGTTTAGCCTATTCATATATACGTCTACGTATACATATATGTATGTACATATAAATACATATATATATATATATATTCTATGTGTACGTCAATGTTACTCTTTATTGGTGTGTGTGGGTGTGTTTGTGTTTGACTTGGATTTGAGCGGTTGAGGAGGATAATGATGAAGACGGTTCGGTGGGCGAAGCTAATGATGACGTTATGAGGAAATGCTCTATAGTGCGCAAATATACGTTCCATATGTACATGTCTACTTCTGTGTTCCAGCACGGAGTTATACGGTCGCGTTCTCTTCGCACGTGCCTCATGTACTAAGTGGCTGCTGCGGACGGGAGTGCGACCCTGCGGCGAGGTCGTGGACATGTATATGCATAAGTACTATTTTCGTATACCATACAGAGACGGACTCATGAAGCCCCACCAGCCTGCCGCCTCTATGTACTACTACACTGCTATAGTAGTAGTACGTATGTGCAGTCCTGTACAGGATAGTACTCTTGCTATATGCATACATGTACTTCCCCACACAGTCGTCCTCAAACCTTGTTGTAAATTTAGAGATCCTAGTATTGTAAGCACATGAGCGGGTGCAGAGAGGGCCCTTCTTTTCCACTAATTGATACGACACTATTAAACTATTAGGATTGTTATTACTATTGTTGTTATTATTATTACTGTTATTATTGTTCTTATATCATAATTATTATTTGGACGGGAGAGTTCCATGAAATCAGCTCCGAAACAGCCGTGTCTGACTGCTCTTGGAGTGATTCCGTTGCAAGGTTTGATCTCGGCATTGTTCCAAAGTCCAACGTCATCTTACAATGTGATAAGTGTGAGCAAGATGGTCGCGTCCATGTTAATGACTTATTTAATTCGCTTTAACCTCACAATGTTCTCAATGGAATAGCATGGGTTCATCTCCGCCGTGGAATTTTGAAGAAATCCATGAATTTAATTTGCCCTCCTACCAAGTCATCATACGATCCAGCAGTTCTCACCGATCCGTCAGCTTCCACAAAGCTCTGGACTCTCAGTCGACTTATCCAAGCAGGATCGCTCAATGTGGGTGCTCATCCTGAGGAAAATTCTATTATTCCATGAAAATGTCCCCTTCAAAATACCGAACGAAGATAGGAGGAATTGGCAAGGCGGGGACACACCAAGTTTGTATGACTTCACCGGCGGAAGAGAACAGATTGGGATTCCGAGAGCCCTAGAATTTTACCCAATGGTGCGTCCCAAAGCCGACGATATACGATCCTGGCTGTGTTCTGCGAAGCGGGCGATCGGAGGAATAGGAGCGGGGATGGTTGGGGTTTAATTTGAATTATGCGTTGACAATTTTTGTTTTGAATTCGAAAAATATAACAGAATTTTTGGCGTGGGCGGTTTCCCCCCTAGTTTTTTGACGGCAGAGAGTTCCACTCCTGCAGGATCATCATCAGGGACTCTGCAAATCCCCCAGAGACCCAGATAGAGCGAAGCCCTCGCAAGAGTTGATGATGGTGAATGCCCTGAATTATATTGTGATTTCCAATAATTGTGTCAAATCCCGTTCACTTCAATAAATGACATCCTTCTTGTAATCAGTTGGCATTTTACCCACTCCGTTATTCCGCATGAGGGATTTTTTCCTTCCTTTGAATACTAATGACTCAGCGGATCGGATCTTCTTCTCGCCTTCCCTCTATCACTGGCTTCCGGAACTGACATCAACTACTGAGATTTGAAGCCCCAGCAAAGGGGGAGTTGATTTGAAGCCTCACGAAGGGGGTTTCTTTAAAAGCCCCAACGATGGGGATTAGATTGGAAGCCTCACTAAAAGGGCTACTAAGTGGGTCGCCAGGAAAATCCAATTAATCTAGAGGGAAAAATTCCAGCAAAGAGCTGATGATTTGGCAGGTTCGGATGCACATTCCAAAGGAATACAAATGCATGCATATGCATATCTCCCACTAAGTAAAAGGTTGTAATAGCACTGAGGAGAAGCACCCACAGCCTGTTTACGGGATGCTAGAACGGCATATATGCCATGGTTTCCAGCACTGTCTCAAACATAGAAAAGTGCCAAAATTTCTTATGTCGCGGTTTAGTACCTAACAAACATTAATGTGGTTTTCGCGAAATCCAAAATTTGATTTCTTTTGGAAAAAATAAAATGGATTTTCTTATGGGATATTTGTATAAATGTAATTGTTTTTCAGTGGTACCCCCTTTGCAAAAATCTCTTTGTGGATGCTCTGTTTTTGTGGAAAATACTAAAAATTGCGTAGAAATTGTGTAGTACCTCCTTTTTTACCATAATTTTACCTCTATTGTGCATATAGTATTTTCCACAAGTGTTACTTTGTCCAGCCAACAACGTGTGTCAGTATTTTCTTGAAACGGTGCAAATGGGAGAGCATCGAAAAGCAAAAAATTTTCCATGTTAAATTCTACAAGAAAATTTCCATTGTGGATTTCGCAAAAGTCGTTTTAATTTTTTCGGTGCTTTCTCGGGCGATGCGCAAGAAAGTTTGGCGCTTTTCTATGTTTGAGACAGAGATGAAAACGATGGCATACATGTCATTCTAGTATCCCGTAAACAGGCCACGGGTGTTCCTCTTGAGAGTTTCCCGCCCGTCATGATCACCGGGTCTTGCATAGTTTTTTGCACCAAACTCTCAGTACACAGCATTTTGGCTACGTGTCTGGGCACATAGCCTCACTTAGGGTATGCTCTCAAATGCGTCAAAATCTCAACGATTCAATCCCCCTCACTCCCTTGATAAAATTACTCCGGAAAAAGGAAGAACGACAGTGAGCGCGTGACATAATTATCGGTGGCGATTCTGCACTGGTAAATCACTCACTCAGTTTGAATGAGACGAGCGGGATGGGGAAAGTGATGTGATGAGTTACGGAGTATTACAATGAGCTACTGTATGTTCTCTGCTCTAAAAATAGCCGACTTTGGATCGATCATATAATTACTACGGAGTACCCGGAGGGCTACCTAAACTCGTTTCGGCTTCAACCTCCACATATATTGATTTCCAGCTATTAGCCACCATCACTGGGTCATAAGCACTCTATTGCATAGGTTCGGAACCTCGTGCGATCACTTCGGTGGAGAACAAGAATGTTGCAAACTAGGACCGATGTACAACGCTCCACATGGGGAAACACACCATTTCACTATCTCCAAATCGCCTTGCCGACGTTTTCTTGGTGTAATCTTGCTGTATGACCAGCTCATAAGATTATAATAATTATCTTATCTTTATTGCATTGGCATATTTAGTTTAGACACGTCATGGGTCAGTGGCCCGCAGGGCGCCGAGGTAAAGTCAATTAAATTAAAAAAAGCGCTCATAATTTTGCAAATCCCAAATAAATTGTGACTTAAGCTCACGGGTTTCTTCGGAATGCTTACGATTTTAAATAGATTCATTATTTAAAATTTGAGGAAAGTTCATATATTTGCGACCAGTGGAAATAACTGCTTTGGCAAATAATTAGTTGCAGTAGTAAGATTTTATTGATGTGGGCAGTAAATCCCTTCAATAGGAATAAAATAGAACAAGGTTGCAAAACGAATAAAAGAAATAAAGATTATATATGTAGGGTACCAAAAGCTCAGTCAAGGATTTCAGCAAAATATTCCAGTTTCCCAACCATAACATATGCTCATTTAATCTAATAACTACTATTACGAATCCGCTTGGGTTAGAAGCCAGTAATGAACACACATTTTATCGGTTCACTTTATCAAATCGCAACTTTAGTACTTTCACTACTTTCACCACCGTCGCCATCTCACCTTCTTCAGCCCATTACAACCAGAAGTTTACAGATGACCGAGAAAGTAGCGTCTGCAATCTATTGGGCAATTTATCAAGTTTCTCACTATCTAGCTATCTGCGCCTCTGTGGCTGTTTCGGATAAGTCCGGGTGGTGGCGTTGCTGGTTCAAATGTCTCGCTGGAGCCTCTTGAGGTATCAATGTTGTAGAGCTTTAGCTGTAGCGGGCTGCAGTTTGCAGCTTTTGCGGAAGTCATTCACTTCACCTAGAGGGATCAATGCGGTGAAAGCCACCTCGCTCAACATCGCCATATTATTTTACCAGCTCTAAATCAATAATTAGTGTTCCTTACGATGGGTAAACGCCATAGCAAATCCCAGTTATACTCGAGTGAGGCATTGGGGGATGGAAAGGGTCTTATTGACTTTCTCCTCCGATTTTAATTACTTGTTCGGAGAAAGCCCACTTCACCCTTCCAGCTCACTTCCATATGTCATGCTCTCATCGTGAGAGAGAGAGAGAGTGAGACCGCAAAGTTTATAATCTGATATTACGGTAGAGTTTGTCCATGATATCATCGTCCGTAGAATTCTACACAAATTATTTACTGGATTGGAACTCCTGAGAGAACCGCCTTGTTACTCACACGGAGGTGGGAATGGGTTCAAATACATGATTTCGTTGTTAAACTCCTAATTCCGTAGCCTATGATGCTGCTGCCATGACGTTGTCGTGAGAGTGATTTTCTGGGAACAGCGTGAAACTCCTTCGTAAGGCCGACGACAACAAACCCTCATTTGTTGGCGAGGTTCCCATAGCCGGGCCTTTTAGTTGCCCATTGGAGCGTAAGTTGTAACTAGGCAGGTGCCTCCCCACCGGGGTATTTTAGGGATGTGTATGCACCGACCCGGGAATCAGATCCGTCCACGCGACCCAGGAGCGTCACAGTCTCTTTGGTCTAAACTCATGCCTGCTACGTAAGTGTGTGACTGTGAGTGTGTTGTGAACAAAGCCTATAGGCACAGCCGGCAGGTATTCAGTGTATTCCCTGCATTGCATTGTCCGTTGAGCTCATTAAGACTCCAGCCAGAGCTCAGAACGAGGGAGCACTTGAATAGAATCGAACAGAATAGAATAGTCTATGCTCGCCTTTCTACAGAGCAGAGGGGCACGATCCACAACATGGTTGTACATATTGTAGTTTACTACCTCGGAGAAAGCTGCGCTCCCTGGCTACACTTTGAACTTACACGCGAGTAATAGAAATTAAGTAAAGTGTCGCTTTCACTTGACCTGATCTTTTGACATATTTAAGTTGCTCCAGGCAAGATTTGTTTCATCGATTCGCAAATATTGAGGCGATAAATGCTAACTTTTTGCAGCAGTGAAAGTCAGTCAGCTAGTTTCCAGCGACCACCGGCTAGATCAGTGGAGCCTTTAGAGGAGTCACACACTGTAAAAGCCGCAGCACTAGCATCATGCCCATTTGAATGATAATGATGATGATGATGGCGGGCCTCTTTTTCCGCCTCCGCGTGTACAATAGTTATTATTTTCCCCGGATTTATCCGTAAGAAATAGCTTGTTTCAAATGGGAAAGCGGCGGGCGTGTGCAGAGTATTTGAATGAATGGTGGTGGAAGTGGAGTTGGTCGTAGTTCTGAATTTCATCCGCGTCCGCCTTTCACTATTTACGCCATCCGCGTAATCACCATATACTACTACGAATCTTCCAAATGATACAAAAGACTCACACTTACTCGGAGATCCTCCCGATTGTGCAGAGACGACAACGACGACGACGACAGTAGAAATTTTATAGATAGGCAAGGTTTTACCAAGTGGAAAATGGTAGATCTGCGATTAAGAATTCTCCATTTGCTCCATGTATCCTGGCCAAACGTTTGCTTTCACTTTCCAAACCCACGTTGTCGGTCTACCTCTCCATTCCATTCCCTTTTCCCATCGATCCCGTCCTGTGATTTCCCCAAAGGATCCGCAGTGTGTTGAGTCATGATGAGGGAGTGAAATGGAATGCTGTATGTACGTTATCGGGAATCCCCCAGACTTTCTCCGTCGCCCGTACATGTGCATCTCCGCCAGTAGTGATAGTGAAGATGGCATAAAGATTTGAGCACCTTGGAATTTAAAAGCGTTCATCCCATGCTCCCTACTATAACTTTCTACAGAGCCTCCATATCCCCCTACCAACCCAACTACCGATTATTCCCCTCACGTCCCACTCATAATTGTTAGAATTAGCTGTAATATTTCGCTTGGGCGGATAATCTCCGAACCACCACCACGATTTTCCCAACTGCAACCGTGCGTCGTGGATGCCATGAGGCAGAACCCCCGCTGGGAGGTAGATAGCCCATGTGACAGGGTGCTTTCCCCAGGGTGAAAGGAGTCTATTAGTAAATTGTTCCATGAGTCGGAAGACTAGCTCACGATTCACAAAATTACACAAACCGACTAGAATACTATTAAAAATCCCCGAAAACTCAACATAGCATGGATGGGTCATGCTGAGGGGCCATGTTTGATTGGTGAAAGCATTAAAGTCACCAGGTTCCTACCCGACCAAAGGCAAAGAGCTGACCTTGAGGGACCATCTGGTCTTGACGGAGTGTGTAGCTCTAGGGGAAAGGCGTTCCTATTTCTCTGCGACTCTTCAGATCTGTTGGTACGCTCCGGCTGGAAGCGAAGTAGACTTTCTCGCTACTCAGGAGAAAGTAAGTATGCTCGTTTCAGTGGGAAGAAGGCGATGGTGAAGGAGGACCTAAGGGATAAGGTCAATGCAATGGAGAAAGCTACGGCTACGGCGAGTAAATCAACTAATAAGTCTGACTTCCTCCCGAAGGAGGATACTAGATGTGTAAGTGGAGACAGAGATGATAATAAATGTGGGACGAGAGTCCCAGTTGCTCACCCCCCCCTTCCACTCTGTCTTCACCCCGCCTCTTCCCCGTCATATTTTATCAACTTGTTCAAATAAGTGTTAAGAAAAAATAGGTTATATGGAGTAGGGAACGAAGGGATGATAGTGAAAGTGGCGTGGAGGTAGAAGTGAGAAATGGCAGAGAGAATATTGTGTCTGTGTGTGATTGTGTGACAGTGCTGATATGTACTTCTATGTTCATATGTGATCGTGTGTGAGCGTCAGTGTCCATATCCACGTGCGACCGTGTCTTCCTATGTGTGTGAGCCTGAGTGTCCACCTTGAACCGTGAGTGTGTGTGTGAGCGTGAGTGTCCATCTCCACGTCTAACCATGTGTATGTGTGTGTGAGCGTGATTACCCATATCCACGTGTGACCGGAACATGTGTGGGGATAAACTTCAACTGAATTGAGTGGCACAAGATTGAACAGCATTAGAATCCATTCCTCCTTCACATTAATTAATACCGAAACAATATTCATAGTCACTTCATAGTGGCTAAGGAGCGATGCTCGCCCAAAGAGCCTACTAGAGGGACTTGACGAACAAAGAACTCTCCTTGTACCCCTCCCACCCACGCTTGAACGATTTGGACATGATATGAAGTGAACTTCCCTGAAGTGACTCTCATTTTCTCCTCGCCATTTTCGCAACACGATTCCCCTCTATCCATACAATCTTTATTCAGGTTCACCTCTCATACTTTCACCCGATCCAACGGCTACTCCGCAAGTTCAGAATTCACTTTGTATATATTAGCCCGTCCCAACGAACATGAGACTTTACCAAGTAGTTCGTTATATTGCCCCGTCTGAGTAGACAAGACGTAGTAACTAGGCCACTCATAGGTTTGAAGTTGAATTTACCTTCACTTCCTACCCCCACCTGACAGGGAGTGGGTCGGGGCATTGCAGGGTATTTTTTGCGATTTATTTTCCATTCCACAACACACAGGGTAGTAGTGGTACTAGTAGTGAGGAGTCATTGGAGTATGTTGGGTGTGATTACTCGGGATGGGATTAGGCTTGGAGAAAGTTGTTTGGAGGTTGTTGGTGTACTGTGCTGGTGAAAGTGGGATATATGGGTTCCACTTACCCCACCACCCATCCTCCCCTCCCCCGTAACGAAAACACGCAGTCCTATTTGTGGACAAGAGAGATCCCGGAGAGAATTTATTATGGACAATAAATTAAGCTAAGGTTTAGGTACGGGAAACTTTCTCCGCGCAGTACTGAGTAGTGTATACAGCTGGAGCAGTTGGACTCGGTGGTTCCCACCGCCACCACCACCACCAAAACCCGGGATACTTCCATCATCAAACTTTTCAGAGGGGGAGGAGGAGGATGTTAATCTGGGAGGGATTACAATTTTTTTGCCATTTTCCCCAGTACCTCCACTACTTTTGCGGTGAAAGTGTACAGGAAAGTTAATATGCAGAAAAATTGCAGAGGGTTCAAGCGGAATCGGAGAAAGTGTGATTGTGGGATGGGAAGGTGAAAGCTGGGAATTGAATACAAAAAAGTCTCTATCCCACCCACTACTGGTGGCGTATTCCGGAATGAGTTCATGGAATGTCCTGCAGACGCGGGCATCAGCAGCAGTAGCAGCGGTGTACTGGAAGACCCGCGCCAGCAAGGGAATGGTAAGTACCATTTAGGGGACTGAAAAGTTATTTTTCTCCTTCTAAAGCTCTTGTAAAAACCTAGGAAATGGCCGATGCTTCTCCGGGATGCTGGGAAGCTAAACTGTTCCAATGTCCTCCTCCTCCTCCATAAGCCCCTGAATGATAAGGATGAGGAAGAGTGGTGCTCAATTCATAGAGCAATAAACCTGAAGTTTCTCTCCCTCCCTTTCTCTTTAGGAACATTGGAAGGGGGAGATGCGGGAGGGGACATAATCCGAGCACACACATGAAGTTATGACATTGGTCCATCCGCTTTTCCCCGTCACATATCTACTCACAAATAACACTGTGTCTCCGGAGCGGTGCTCGGAAAACGATTTCACCGCCAAGATCCATCCTCCCTCAAGTCCGCGAGGAAGGCCGGGCCAGCTCCTTGCCGCATCGACTTTCCGTGGTAGGAACCATCCGTTCCATTCGTGATTCTTGTTCTCCTCCTTCGAGTGAGTTAAGTGAATTAAAGTTTTCAGGAGCAACCCGTTGTGGAACCACACGTGCAGCTTGAGAGAATACAATGTGATATTTCAGTTTGTTAACATGTGTCATTGAGTGACATCGTGGAAAGGTCAATGCGGGATGTGATCCAGATGGCAGCATCAACCTCATCGAAGATGACTGGATGTGGAGACCTGGGCGATGTAGTCTATGGATAAAGTTGCGGTGAAGCAAAACTGTTGTTGACTCAACTCTCGTGAAATAATGCTGCGAAATGTGTGTGTATGTGTAAATGACTTTACTGAAGGAAAGAAAACTAAGGCAATTAGTACCCCATTCTGTACTAAAGCCAACCCCGCATTCATATTCTTGTTACACGACAAAATGGAACAATGGTGATCAAGTCACTCATAAACATCTTTGAGAGATGGCAGCAGCCAGCGACAAACTTGGGGAAAATTATTCTGAAACATGGAATGGAGATTGATTTGAGTTGAACGGGATTCTGGAGCATTATTAGATCATATTTAATACAGGTTTAAACTACATTGCAGAGGGATGAGTACACACAGTCCTTGTTGCAACGTTCTTTTAGTAATTGAAAATCGTGATGCCCGGAAATTTGCAAATCTAAAACAGCAAGGCGTGAGTCGTTCATCCATTCACAATCCTCATGTTCCCTTGAAGAATTTGGAACATCCGATTTAGCAATATTCAGTTCTAATAAGAACTTCCCAAATAATTGGCTGCTGATGAAAATGTTGCTATGTACAGTCCATACTTTCGACTTACGCTCAACCTTCGAGTGATCCCTGGGTCCCACACCCTAGTAACATTTTTTTGAACTCCTTGTCAAGCCAGCCGAAGTTCATAAATTTCCCCTCGACAGGAGTCACATGGAAGCTTTATAGAGCTTCCGGATTCCGCGTATACGTGTATAAATATTGCTCGATTCTGATATCCAGGGGTAAGGAAAGTGTGAGATGAAGTATTGTTAGTCATCTCTATATGAGTATTGTTGATTAGTTTAGGATGATGCAACCTTAAGTTCTAGGAATCTTGATGCAATGTTAAAACTATGAGTAATCCAGGCCCCTCTATTCCTGTATAAGATTAGTTCATGAGCCAGCCTCATGTGACCATTGCGTCCCACAGGACTTGATCTCTATAAAAAGGACCATTCTATGTATTTTCAGTAGTCGTGTTACCACTATTGTTCAGCACTGTTACTCTGCCGAGTTTATATTAGATTCAGTTACACTGTTCAGTGAAATGCACGAAGCATTGCAAAATAAAATTAACCCAGGCGGAACGCACCGCAGAATCGCTACGACTTGCTTACAATAGAAGAAAATCCATAAAGTGAATCACGAAATCAGAAGACAAAAATCATGTGGAAGTAGCGTTGAATTTACGTAGAAATACAATTTGGAAAGCCAGGTAGGTTACGAATTCAATGTTCCGGACCATTGAACCTTCACCGCCCGAAAAAGACCGATCTAATGTCTATCAGTTTCATATCACGTAGTTAACAGCTGCTGATAAAGAGATCTTCGCAGACTTCACGGGAAGCTGCAGGCTACAGGATTATAGTATCAGTAGTCGGTATAACGACAAACCCTCGCAATGACCCATAATCGTAATCGATTATGTAATTCAAATCGGTGAAATTAGCTACAACTTCGATACAGAGGTAATCTTTCCAAGAATCCTGAGGCAACTGCCAAATGCTACAGCGGCATCACAAGTAGTATAAAAACAGACGATGAAGTTCACCCGTGGTTTACAGGTTGCAACAAGAGCATACCAGTGAACTGGTTCAAACCAAATATTGTAACTCAACGACGTACAAAGTACGACGAAGAAAACCACTTTTGACGGGTTGCTACAACACCATTAACCCCTAGCATGGGACGTAGGCAGCGTGGAGTGCTCACTTGACCGAGAGGTTCCGATAATCCAGGCAAACTACCACCCAATATTTGAAAATAATTATTAAAATCAATTCGTCAGGTTCTTCAGGGAAGAAGTTAGCAGTAGTGTAGCGCCCAAGAATATGCGCAAGTGCACACAAGACGAAGAAGACATCGACGGAAGACCAGCGAGCAGTTCAACATTCTAATTCCCACCTAGTGGAATAAGCAGGAGGACGAACGGATTATAGTATTACAATACTGATGCGAGGCACCGTATCGCATAAGAATTCGCATTCGCACTCAAAATTTGGGTGCGAACCCCCTTCGTATCGCATCGCATCGCATCAGTGCCACACTACGCTGGTACCAGTAAGCTGAAACCCCTTAACTTCCACCGCAGTGTACTGC
>WJFA01003391.1:0-13018 GCA_009870155.1 Pseudobourletiella spinata | reverse complement strand
TTCATTTTATCCTTGTTCCATGGCTTCAAAGAGAATCGGTAAAACTTTACATCTCGCCCTTCTTTTCTACATTTGCTTTGAGTATTAGAACAACCATACACTACACAGTTGATGGGCATTTTTCTGAATATCGAAATCTGTACTTTGAACTCGATAAAATTGATTTAAATGTTGTTCAGCAAATGCACTCTCACATATATGAAATACAGCAGTATGAATCTGGCCGGTCTGGCTGTACGTCCAAAGTTGTAATCATCTGCCGGGACTAAACATTGGCGCTGCTACTTTCTGACTCTTGGGTTCCCTATAGCCTTTGTGAACCTTTTAAATGGAGTCGGCCGGCGGAGTGGGTAAGGCATCGGACTCAAGTCCTAGGTTCAAATCCCCGCCCGGGCATTATTTTTTGTTTTTTTTTCACTCCACTTGATGGTAGAGAATTCGCGGCTTCAAATGTGTAGGTTCATATCCTATGTTTAGAACTTGCGATTGAAAACTAATTATATAACACATGATATTTCTGCATCAATGGCAAATAAATGGTCACAACAATGCAACTACACTGTCTTAGAGTACGGGGGAGTACATCAAGTTAATTTATTTTAATCAGTACCTGGAAACAATGATGAAAGAAATTACTCAACCAATAATTCATACGGTTGAATGTATCTATTCATTGATGACCGGTTTCTTGTTTCGTCTACTGCGTCGGCAGGGTGCCGTGCTCGATTCTGACCCAGATTGTTTGGTCTCCCGGTTATCTGACGCCGCTGGCTTGCATTTACGGGATGGACCCGCAATAGACTTACTTGGTGACAAATAAGTTGGCACGACGACTTCCACAGCCGTGGATAAAATGGCTTGAAGGGCATTTTCTTCAGGATCCTGTACTACTTCTTTACGAAATCTTTCGTAGGTTGATGGTTTTGTTCATTTGCTTTTGCTGCACTCCATCAGGTGGTATTGATGGAAAAATTTGTCGAAGCATAAAGGCTTTCTGCACCAGCTAATTGTATAAACATTTCCTCTCACATTGCTCATCGCTGCACTTTTTGAAGTCGAATGAAAAACAGGCTTCCTTCACGCTTACGTTCTTCGGCATTTTGGGATTAACTTCCAAAATTCCAGCCATAACCCATGAATGTAGAATGATACCATTAAAAATTGGGGCCGAAAGCAAGAAATGAGCTAGCGAAATTATTTTAACACGCTGTTGCGATCGGTGAGCCTGCATTACTCATCTTCGGCGCTCTTATGCAAAGCTTGTAAACTTCTCGTACAAAATATTTGAACTGGAGGTTAAACCCAGTGTCTAATAGCTGACAATAAGGTGTGCACTTCTCCGGGACCACTATTCTCTTGCAATTCGGAATACCATTGTTCCCAAATTTTGTGTTGTACAATTTTTCGTCCGTTTGGGCGGTCCAGTGGTCATAGGTCAGGAGGAAATCTTCGCTGGCTGCAGGAATAATTACTTTCTCCATAAAAATACTCAACATGGGACTTCGTAAGCTTTCCAGAAGCACTGCACCTGATGGTAAGATTTGAAGCGTTGAATATGAAGGCCTCAACTTGTGGACCCATCTTCACTTAGCATACTCTTAGGCAGACAAAAAAGTCTCCCACAATTTTACCAGCGAGGCTGATAATTGGCTGCACTGCATATGAATGAGTGGCACGGTTTGTGGGAGAAAATCCAAACTCAAACGTCACTCGCTCGCCAATGAATGACAGGGTGCGATTCCCAAGTACTTCGTACTCTACACCAACTTGATCCGTACTCCAGACCATGTTCGGTTGAAAAGCCATACATTCTTTTTTGATCTCGTTCCGATAGACTTGTGCACGTTCTTGAAGTTTATCATTTTCAATTGTTTCTCGCTTACTAACGACCTTTTGAATTTTCCTGGATCCAATACCGTGCCTTCTCTTGAAATTGCTCAACCAGTGAGTTGATGCAAGAAATTCAAAATTTTTGATCGATCGGGAACATTGAATTCCCCAACGTTGAATGTCGCGGTCGTGTACCACTTTACATGCGCTTCTTGACTTTTTAAAACGATCCAAAACGAATTGGTCCACCTTCTGCAGTTTTTCAAGCCTTGTTCCACCAGTTTCCACCTGTATTTCCACCGTACTAGAAGTTCTGCTACCGCTGTATCCGCTACAGAAACAGGAACAGTTTTATCCAAGAATAGTTTTTCTTCCAAAATCCGAAGGAACTCGTTAGCAACGTTATAGGCATTCACATTAGCATGTTTTCGTAAAATTACTTGCTAAGGTCAAGGTAAGGAATACGCAGCATGAAATGATGGCCGCATTGAAGTTTTCAATTTACCAACTCCGCGCGTAACGCGTTCAATGATGTGAGGATGGAATAATGCGTCGTTATGTTCAATATATTTGGAAACAGTAGACGGTAATTCTAGCCATTTCCTCATGTGTTCTTTCTATGTTTAACCTAATGGCCTCACCAAGTAATCATTATGATTTCGGCGTAACCAAATTTCTCGTCTTCCATACACATGTATGGTGGCACACATGTGAAGCCGCGCATTATCTACCATCGCGTGGAGTGAAAAAAAACAAAAAATAATGCCCCGGCGGGGATTCGAACCCAGGACTTTAGTACGATTCCGTACCCACTCCGCCAGCCGACTCCATTTAAAAGGTTCACAAAGGCTATATGAAGCTGCGGTGAAACCTTTTAGCACGTTTTTCGCGCTTACCAGTGCCCATTCAATTGAAAGAAGCATACAGTGCGGTTCGGCAGAGTGATCGGCGTAAAGTTATCAGCCAGCAGCATTTATGCGCGCAAATAACCATAGCAATTGGTAAAATCTCGAATTGCGTCTTTACCGGATAAACACCATCCTCACTGCGGGCCCCTCCAGCGTAGCTTCACCGCTAAGGGGTTTTGGTAACCGTAGTGGACGCCTTATCTCCACTACGCTATCCTTGGGGACGCCATAGGTTCTCCATACAAAACAAGTTTGTTTTCCTTTCCACAATTTACTACGTCCTATCTAAGTTTACAAAACCACACAAACATACTCGTTTCACATCGAAATTTACTCAATTGATACGGAAGTTACTGTTGTGATACAAGTACTGACTAGAGCGTTACGCTTGTTGTTGCGACCCAATCTCGTTCTCGCCGGCGTCGTCTCAATTTTTCTTAAATCTATATCTCGGCTCATTCGATTCGAATCGACACAACTCGACCATTTATCAACTCGTCGCAACTTACTCTATTAATACTGGAGTTACTGTTGTGATACAAGCACTGACTACAGCGTTACACTAGGTATGCCACCCAATCTCGGTATCACCGACGTCGTCTGAATTTTTCTAAAACTATATCTCGACTCGTACGACTCGGATCGGTACAACTAGACCTTCAATCAACTCGTCGCAACTTACTCTATGGATACTGAAGTTACTGATGCGATACAGGTACTGACTTCAGCGTTACGCTTGGTGTTGCAACCCAATCTCGTTCTCGCCGGCGTCCTCTGAATTTTTCTAAAATCTACATCTCGGCTCATACGATTCACATCGTCACAACACGACCACCCATCAACGCGTCGCATTTTAGTCTATTAATATTGGAGTTACTGTTGTGATACAAGCACTGACTACAGCGTGACGCTTGGTGTTGCGACCCAATCTCGGTCTCGCCGGCGTCCTCTGAATTTTTCCAAAAACTATATCTCGAATCGTACGATTCGAATCGACACAATCTGGCCACCAATAAACTTTTCGCAACTTACTCTATTGATACTGGAGTTACTTTTGTGATACAAGCACTGACTACAGCGTTAACTAGGTAATGCCACCCAACCTCGGTCTCACCGACGTCGTCTCAATTTTTCTAAAAACTATATCTCATATCGTACGACTCGGATCGACACAACTCGACCTTCAATCAACTCGTCGCAACTTACTCTATTGATACTGGAGTTATGATAACATCAACTTCATATTTGATTGTTAGGAAGAATTTCGATCTAACGGGTGGTTCGGTAAACAATGCGTGATTATATCGAAATCAATGTTTTTGAAGTGTGAAGTTTTATTATTTTTACTAACGACTCGAATTAACGATGTCGTCTCTCACCGCGTTGTTCATGTGTGGTTAGAAATATTACCTTTATTTCAATTAAGTCCACTTTGGACCGCCAAACTCTTGGTATAGATCAAATTTTAGCCCATTCTTCCTGCGGTTCCCTTTTCGCATGCTGACGGAGCGGTACAGTTTCCACGGTGGAAAAATTCGGTGATAAAATCGTATGCGGAACATTTCTGGGGTGAAATGGGCCGGTTGTTTGAAGGTTGGTCAAACTGCGGTCCCATCTTCTCCTATCCATCCAGAATTTTTCAACGAGTACCAGACTGTTGATTGTGTTCCATCCATCCGTTTCCCCAGCCCACGTCCGAACTCGTAGCCACTTTAAAGCATGATCTTTAGGCACACTGGAGTGCCTTTGTCGTCAGTTTTTGTGGCCATTTTCCCGTTGAGGCTTTCGCCGCCCAGCCAGGGATACTTCCTCGTGAACTTCCTCAGGAGACTCCGATCGTTCACGTTCGACTTTGGATCCATGTAGGGAGATCAGAAAATATGTACACTTTAAAACTTTTACTATGACTGTTACTTTTTTATTATTGCCATTTTCCCATTTACATACTCCTTTCAATTAAATACTGCTTTAGTGTTCTTTGGTTGCATTTTTTTCGTATGTACTTCATATTGTCATGCTGAGAAGTTTAAGGTTATTTCTACCTCGCTTTCGTCGTTCGTGTCTTTGCCTTAATTTGAAGGACACGGTATGTACATTACCAGTATGTGACAAAGTGTTGCAAAATATCCTTACGCGAAGCGCATTCACGATTATCATAATGTTATCCCAGTGCTTTTATACTCAGGTAGTGGATATTAACATTTAGTTAATAGGTTAATTAGTTTGTCTAAACGTATGCCACAAACGATAATTGTAATTCAACATAAAATCCGACAACTTTGTGTTCAAAAATTTTGCTACAGTCCGAATTAACGGTACTGTCATGAACGTTTCATGGTGCCAATGTAACAACTGCGTGAACTTATTTGGTTTAATTTTGTGAACATTTTCTGTAAGCTTTAATTTCAGTAAAAACTGTTACAGTCGAACAACCCAAGTGGAAATTATTATGGCAGCCTTCGGTAGGAATAAATTAATGCCACGTACCCTTCCATTATAATCATACCAGGACTCCTGATGGGGAAACAAGGTCGTGAAGTGGTTGCTGGAGTTGATGACAACAGCAAACAACCTGAAGCCGTCGCCCAGGATCTCGATGAGGTGGGGAATCGAATCCAATGATGTTTCAATGTCACTTTTGGGGCATAGAATTGCAAAGGGAGCGGCAGCAGGGGCAACTGCAATGTATTTTCGTAGTGAATTTTCGCTGCAGCCGTTTGGGTTGTACCGGCGACACTGTAAACCTGTTGGTCTGACGGTATTTACGTTATCCACAATAGTGGGCACTGTGAAACCAAAAATCTCCGCCGTACCTGGTTGCCGTCAAAACTGCCCGTGTGTTGGACATAATGTTAGCTCATCGTACTGAGCCATGATTTTCAGCAGTGGCTGTACTCCATTTTGGTCCTCTCCTCCATAGAGACACATTCCATTGGTGGGGGTTAGGTGGAGAAGCTCTTTAACCCACACATACTTAGCTGCGTTGAATCGATTATGTCTCACATGATGAATCACAGTGACGACATGTTTCATCTCCGGGATCAGGTTCGTATCCGAATTTGAAAAAAGGAGGACACAGAGTGTAAAAAATCAAACATTGCTGTTAGCACTGTCAACGAATTATCAATTGTGCATTCTCCGTTTATCCATCCAGATTTCTCTCCATTGATGGGACCTCTGTTCCACCTCTTCAACAGGTTTGGCTGCTTTGCAGCGTTTTGGCAAATATGATGGATGTCCACTCCGCTTGTTTTTAGGACCCTTCTGAAGTAGTTGGCGTCGATCTTTCTTGCTGTACTGTTGACAGAATCTTGCTTGAAATTCTTTGTACGGCCCTGTTGAGAACAAAATGTTTTGTGAACTATGTAAATTTCGTGTACTTGAACGTGATGCTTGAAAACTAACCTTTCAGCATTGCCTTGGACTTTTCGATGTATCGTCCTATCTTTTGTTTACGCTCCTGTCCTTCTTCATAGATTTTAACAATTCTGTTCCACAACTCCACGGGGGTTTGATGATATTCAACCCTTACATCTTTGGTAGCTGGAAACATGTGAAATAAGGGGGAAGTACGGAAGCACGTGCTTCAGAAGATAGTCACGGAATCCAAGATTGTAGTAAGGATTTTTGGCCTTCGCCCAGTCATCGGCAGAAACTTCCTTGTTAACGTCGTCCGCCAATCTGTAGAAGTATTTTACAAAAGGTGATGACCGGTGAATGCTATCACCCACTTCTTCCCACATGTCCAATTTTTGACAGGAAGCTATCAATTCTGCAGAGAGTTGTCAAAAGATAAGTAAGATGACAAAAGATCCACTTAATAATTCAACAATGTACGCATACTATCATCTGCTTCAGGTGGCGACGACTGGGAGCAGCATGCGACATCAGCTTCCCATGTCTCGTAGCAGTGCGGAGATTACAGCAGTCTTAGAACCGCTGTCACAGGAAAAACAAGACTGCTGACAGTACGTCCGAAGGAGAGCAATCACGATGGATACAATTGGGGCCATGTCCAACTTGTGGTCGTCGAAGTAGTTTAAACCTTGAGAACGTACTGCTTTAATGACGTGGGTACGGCAGACATGAAGGTTCATTTTGTGTGAACGAGCACCGTGGAATAGAACTGCCCAACAACGCCGCAAAAATTCCTTCATGCTTGCATGCAAGCAAGCCAGTAGAACACCCCCGATCATTGCAGATGACCAATCCGTCTCTCAGCGATGGAATATTTCCGCAGGTGGGATGTTCAACCTTTTCGATGCTGCATCCAAGAATTCGCGAAGACCAGCACCAATGGACCACATGTCATGCGTGTTTAAAATAAACTCGGTTAATGCGACTGGCGGATATGTCTTATTCGGGTTGGAGACGACTGCAGAGTACATGTAGATGGGTCCGTTGCCACAAACGTCCGGTAGTTGTTTAATGAGGGATCCAGTGGCATCAAGGTGGCAGATCATGTGGTGCTTATTTTTCTTCATGGTTGCCAACAAATCCAGGCTGTGGTCCGAGAAGTTCGAGATTCGAAAAGGTTTGACAGAAAATGCTCATATGACGAGATTATCAGCTGCTATATATATTCTGCTGACATGCGCCATCTACTACCTTCGAGGATATCCTGTGCGTAATCGTTATCGAGCCTTGCCTGCAATGAAATCATCTTTAGAATACAGTAATGTTGTTATATATAAAATATGTAGCATTTGTAGATGACGGCCCGAATAAACGATGCCGTTCCGTATTTTTATACCTCCTTCCGTATATTTCTCAGTCGTGCTCGGTTTTCCAGACCAAAGAAGTTTCCGTGGGCAACAGCATCCATATCTGCGGTAGAGCGCCGTTTTGATGCGTACGAACGATGCTTTCTCAACCATTGGATCCTTTTTCACCTCTTCTCGGTTATCTGAACGAATTTGTCGACCCAAGCAGTCTCCAGGAACATGACAATAACTTCCCGTGCACCTAGTATAAAGAGTGAGATGTATCCGGAGTAAAAACAATATGTGGTTCAAGACTTACGTCACACCAATAACCATTTGATTATCCGCAGCGGGCGTCTGAATTGTTCGTAGATAAAATGTCAAGCATCCTTTGTTATTTTGGATGCATTGAATTTTGGCAGAGAAGTAGCTGGGTTGAGTGGGTCGAAATTTCTTGTCCTGTACTGCCAGGACACAGAAACGATTAAAGTCGGATATTTTCTTGCAAATTAAGTTATCCCATGGTCTATCCAGCCGTTGTACACGGTTACGCGTAGTCACCAAACAATTCCAATGGTGCGAATCCACTTCGAAGGAAAATGTACGCGGAACATTGGGATTCTTATCGTTTTCATCTGTGAGCAGCGATGATTCCTACCACAATCAAATCAATCGAAATGAATTTGACAGATTATTGATATTATATTTTCACTTATTCTTACTCCATCCTGGAAATCAAGGTCCTTAAAAACTTTCTGTATTGTCCGCGTCCTGAAATGGAAATTTTTTAGATGTACCGGCTTTATTTTTTGTTTTCAAAATAAAAACCGTACCATTTCAAAGACACGTACTTCACTGTCGGAGTCGTTGCAGCTGGTAATTTTTGACCTGCTCCTGTTTCTATCCTATGGTGGGGATTGAGGAGGTGCTACGCAACTTATAACATCCTCAACTTCACGCTCTTTGCAGTCAGTTTGAAGTAGGGATGGAATGTATACTTTATTTAGATACGAAGGAAGTGAGCTGACGTTATCCATCATAGTATCGTGTCCTAACAGGTATATTTGTAACTTGAATTGTCGAAGTAATGTTGCGACGGGAAATTCATGTTGGTTACAGTACCTTCTCGTTTTTTTCCAGCAGGGATGGGTAGTCCAATTTCGAGTTATTCTTGCACTTTGGGCATGTCCAGAATTTATTTTGCACATTAGCAAGTCGTTCCCTCACACAACTGAGGTGGTACCAGGTTTTGCAGGTTTCGCACTCAACCATGTCGGGGTCGTCTCTGTCCTCATAAACCTTGCGGCACATGCATTGTACCACTCCGTTCGCTCTTGGGGTACTTGTTGCAACCGGTGGAGGCAAGTGAATTTCCGGAGACCAATTAGTCGTCTGTACGTTTCCTGTTATCCAAATTTGCTTAGCTATTGCCGAACGATGTTTTTTGGAACTTTTACCATCAGGGAGCTGTCAGGTCGATGGAAACTATTACGTAGCCACATTCTGTTTCGCTCCGTATTCGGTAGCTTTGCCGAAACTGCGACCTGTCCCCACAATGACGTGGTAGAACGATAAGAAGCGCCTTGCCATGTGACCAGTGCGTCAGACTGAGCTACCATGGCTTTAGCAATGTCTTCCACCTGAAGTCGATTCCAGAGGTCCTGTCGTCGTCGGGGCATCTGCTCCGGTTAAAATTTGTTATAACATATTAGACATTTTTCACTCTGTTGCGTAATGTATGCAAATCTCGTCGGTTTGACTGTGCGAATACGGTGTATCGCTGGAAGATCTGAGCATTGTTATGAAAGAAGTCCATCAAAACTTAAGGGGGAGCGAATGTGGAATACTCATGTATACAACCCAATTAGAAATACCCATCCACAAATAAGTTACGTCATATGTGATAACGCCCTCTGGACCCAGCTTACTATCGCATATTTGAAACGCTATGCCTCAACTTGTAACACTCACCTTTTCACGCCCTGGCCATCATTTAACTCGCAACACTTTGTTCTAGAAATGTTCGCACATCCAACCCCATTGATATACTTGTTTTTTAAACCGTGAATTTGTTACTGCCAAGTTATTACAAATAAAATCTGGGCAATATCATTTCAATGAGAACACGGTTCACGCACCTGGTAAGAATTACTGAAACGAACATGAAGGAGAACATAATGTGCGTTAAACTATGGGATACTTACATTGGTTAAACTATTTTTAGCCTGTTCCACTATTACATCTTGCTCATGTAGTAAGGGAGACACTTTTGTTCCACTCGGAACGCATGTAATATGTACCTCACACCATTCGAGTGTATCAAAAATTATCAATTGAAAGTCAAAGTATTTTCTTCTGTAGATGATTGAGCCATAAAATGTAAACATATTTTCTGATGATTCAAAATAAAACGAAAAATTACTACTAAAAATAATTTTAAAATTATTTCCCCGTAATATCAAAATAACCAATTTTTAAAATGCAACTATTTCCTAGTACGATGCCAATTATCAACTGTTAATATGCCATCGGAGCATTAAAATGGAGAAAATGAATTGTTGTCAAAAAAGGTCAATGGACGGGCAATAGTTAAATGCTTATAATAAATCCTATAATATTATAATAATGCGTTAAAAATTATTAAAATTAAGGAACATGTGATGCCCGTGATAGCCATTACTTAAGCAATTAAATTGCATAAATTGAAGTTTCAAAAATAACTTGGTGGCAAATATATACCCGAGTGTGGAAGTATCCTCAACATTCTATCAATCTTGAAATTTTGCGAAGTTTGCCTGAAAGTAGCCATTTTGCTGTGCTGAATTTAGATTTTTGGACAAGTGTATCTTCGGGGTTGGTAATATCAAAAATATATGGTTAGCATAGGTTATAGATCAACTAATTTACCGTCCTGGCGTTAAGAATCAGCTCACTATCTTTCGAAGTTTTTGAGATACAGCCACTAAAATGTGAGAAGTACACGCGTGCCAACCCCATCGATTCTAAACAGGCTTTTTTGGCCCCAAAAACTGAGCAGTCAAAGGTCACGCATTGACCGGTCCAGCATATGTACTTCGTAATATGATCTAGGTGCACGCACAGTTCGCTGAACTAAGGATCAGCCGTTTGGAAATATTTTAACTTTAGCTATGTATCACAACTTGAAAGCCATCCTGTACAGCATTCGAGTATACTAAAAAATTTCCAATACCAAATCAATATGGTTTCGTGTCATCACATTTGTTTTGAGAATTAGAATTTAAAAATACTTTCTCGTAAAATTGCAATTGCCATTGAAAATGAAAATAATTTTTACCGAAATGTGTTTGGAAATCTTGAAAATGCATTCATTTGATCGACCGATGAAATTTGCAAAATTTAAATTTTCGGAATAGTTTTCACATGATTTCCGTTGCATAGAATGTCGGCCAGATTGAATAATTTTTCTGCTTTCAAGTGGCGGTCACTCTGTACAGACAGCCGACAATTGTCGGTCTCACCTTACAAGTGTAGGTTGTCGGCCAACTTAAGCCTACAAATATGTCTTCGGTCAACTTTTAACTTCACTTATGTCCACTCAATATGCCGTGTGTCGCGTTATAACGACGAGGACGTGGATAAAGTGAGAAGTTATGACACTGACACCCTTATCTGTTATATCAGCGATGTCATTCATGATCTGCTCGGATTTTGACTCTGCTACATCAGATTTTGACATGGTCAATCAGAATATGTAAACAAAAGTATTACACGAATTGCTAACTCTTTTCGTAAACAGTCAGCTCTTAGCGGGTACTACAAATGTATGGATTGTACGTGCCTAAAAATGGTCTGAAAATTAGATGTACTGGAGAAAAGACTTCGGAGACATCTCAAATATGCGCATACTGTTGAGGAACGTACGACTAATTCCGATATGTTTTCGCACACGTTTTAAGACTTGTGCAAGAAACCAAATAAGACACTTTCAAGCTACAAGTTTGCCGGCTCCAACTTTCCTCCCACACAAGCAAGTCCAACGAAATATAATCTAGTCACAACCCCAAAACGTACAAAACCTCACCAGAAGCGTGTAACAGCGTAATAAGTATAAAGTCTTGCCTTGAAAATTAAGCAATACATGAACTTTATGAACTATGCTATGAAACTCAATCAATTTACAGTTACCTTCTTCCCTGTGAGTCTGACACGTCTGAAAAGTCTGAGCACGATTGAAATTGGAAAACTATAGAGCAAATTCCTCGATGATGATGACAAGAAAATCCTCAGAATGAAATCTGACAGCGTTCTGCACACAAGCTTCACAAGCCGTTCTTTCTGCATAGGGTAAAATCATATGTCAAATTTATTTCATCAACACCCATTGAAAACACCAACGAAAATGCTTCCCCACGGTTTGCGGATTCACATACGCTCAATGCAAAGCGTAAAGCCATTGAGTTGTAGGCGCGCGTACCATGACGCTGAATTGTTGGTCAGCTGTTTCTCAGCTGACTACTGTCGATGTCAACACACGCGCTAGCCACAGCTGACGTCCTGTTTCCACCTTCGAGTTGTTGGCTGATTTCAGTTAGTTGTCATGGTGTTTTCAGGGGTTTGGCTGATTCCCTTTGGCTGATAACTTTACGTTCATGACAGAGTGCACTGCGCACTTTTGCTGAAGTGCTGAATCCCGGCGTAGTCGCTCGGGTAGATGCATTGTAAGTTCGCATAACACGATTCATAGTTCGGAGTTCACGAACTTGTGAACTGCATTTAAATTTGAAGGTGAACTGCGAATCGTGATTCTGAATCGTATTTAGTTTTGCCGCGAACTATGAATCGTGATCTTGAATCGCGTTATTTTTTCACCGCGAACTACGAATGGTGATACGGAATCGTGTTAGTTTAGGCAGCGAACTGTGAATCATGATCTTGAATCGCGTTAATTTTTTACCGCGAACTATTAATCGTGAACTTGAATTGCGTTATTTTAGGCAGCGAACTTTGAATCGTGATACTGAATCGTTATTTTGTTAACGCGAACTCTGATTCTTGACATTGAATTAAGTTGATTTCAACCGCGAACTATGAACCGTCATAATGAAGCTTGGTGCATTTAACCGCGAACTAACGTCATGATTCATTTTTCGTTTCGTAATTTTAAGCTCAGTTAACATTTAAGTGGAAAATCAACTGACCGGTCGCTCTTTAATCAGGTTAATATTTAATGTGGTAATTTCTCCCGGCAAGGACCCAATTTTTTACGAAGCTATCCCTCTAATATGGCCACATATCCATTCCAGGTCTTGAGGGGGCAGGATTAATGAGGTTCTAATGCGCTATTTTTCATGAATGCGATGTTCGCTCATTTACTCAACATTAGGGCTGTTGTGTGCAGGGTGGCTAAACGCTGCGCCCAATGTGCGGCGGGAAGATGAAGTGTAACTGAGATGTGGGAGATGCTGACTGCAGTGTAACACGTGGACTGGACTGGACTGGCGTGTGTGTAATGAGCAGGGCTTGTACTGATCATGATTTTTTTGATCAGCAACTACCGCTAAAGATAAGTCGAAGGCGCTACCGATAAAGTTACAC
>WJFA01003390.1:0-13019 GCA_009870155.1 Pseudobourletiella spinata | reverse complement strand
GTTTTTGTCAGAAATTTAAATTTAGGCAAATTAAAATTTCTGTTTTAGCCGGACAGAAATTATAAATTTTAATTATATATCTTCACTACCATAGCGCATGTCAATATTCGCACGGGTTCGCACGAGTTATCCATGTAACAAGGATTTGTCCGGAACAACTGAAAACTTAAGCGAAAACGCATTTGTCGAAGATTTAAGGCAGAACAAGAAATAAAGCATCTTGTCCCCAACAGACAAACATCTAAAAACCAAGACATCATGTGATACCAAACTTCAGGTGAAAATATCCCTGTGGCAAAAATGTAGACAAATTTACGTCACG
This sequence comes from Pseudobourletiella spinata, assembly GCA_009870155.1. Taxonomy (NCBI): domain Eukaryota; kingdom Metazoa; phylum Arthropoda; class Collembola; order Symphypleona; family Bourletiellidae; genus Pseudobourletiella; species Pseudobourletiella spinata. The sequence continues at coordinate 12,697 of WJFA01003390.1, read as the reverse complement.
TCTTACGGATTTCATTGATTTGGAGGTCATTCATGAACTTCAAATCTCAACCACGAGCAGTCATATTATTCAAATTAACAATGGACACGTGTGGATAAAAACATTTTAATGCGCGTTAAGAGAAAATCTGGTTGTCTAAAGCTGGAGACCAGCGAACGGAGAGACCTGTTATTACGAGAGGCAAGAAGCAACACCACTTCAAAGTTGTTTGTCTTTAATTCGGAATCGGAAACATAAACTGCGCTTCTGATTCTCCACACACCTCTAGTTCAGCATACTCGTTCATTCTTCTCCGCAAATATTGTTTTTCAGCGAGCAGGCGACGGAGTATACAAAACGAGATAATAAAAGCTTGCGTCAGTATAATACAACTTCGCTGCAGAGTACAATCACATAGAGTGGTTATGGCACTCACGCCTTCAAGTTGAACCAATCAGAGATAACCTTTGTCATGACTGCTGAGGTTACTTTACAAGGTGTGAGGGATACACACCTTCAACTGCATAGCTTCTATTGGTGGATTGCACACAGTAAATAAAAAGCAAAATCCCACATACAACTCGTCTACATGCCCCTGCAAAAGATATCATTTTTGAGTTCTATTGGCTCCAGATGAATCTACTCTCGCTTTGGAATTGAAAATTTTAAGCAGTGACGAAAACTCGATAATTTAAACGACTGAGCTAAGCCTCTCGGGAACGAATATCATGAAAAACAAGAAGCCATTTGCGTCATGCAAACAATAATGACGAGATGCGACTACATCACACGGAATCTCTGACGCGTAACAGAGAATATTAGTGATTTCAAGAATCTTTCGCAGACGTCAATTTAATTGATAAAACCCTGACCAGGAATCTGGCCAGTCCTAACTCAGAGATCTAAAAATAGAGCTAAGGGCGAACCTTTAAAGTAGCTTTTAGTTAAACGACATGATTTCTAGGACGCGTATGCCACAATTTAGAAGGGTCTTCATCTCGCCACAACTCATGTCTCATCACTTCTACTCGCTCTGACAGCTGCAGTTGAATAGACGGAGAGGGCAACAATTTGTTCTGGACAAAAAAAGTACAATAAAATACGCGGAGCTCATGAAATAATTTTTGTTTACAAATCATTCCAATTATTACAACAGATTAACCGGTTCAAACCGGTTGAGAAAAGTTGAAAGTTTTTCCCTGAAGTTTCCATGCCCTACGCTGAATTAGGTGGGATAGGTAGATAAGTGCGCCCCACTCCTTGCAACGACTCTTTGACAGTCACACACTACTCATTGGCACGTGTGCTATGTACGCAGTGTTGACCGTCCTCCCCATATATAGACCAGTGCAAGCTGAGAGGCACACACAACTTCTCTTGCAACGGTCCTAGTAAAGACCGCCTATAAACGCTTGCTCCAAAATTTATTCCTCCAGATAGATTCAAGTGGAAAATTTAGAACGGTCCATTTGCTCTCTGATTGATCATATACGCAGCTCGCAAAGGGCGTTGGAATACGTGTAGCTAGTACAAGACACTATAATTGCCGCAAATACAAACTAAGACAAAGGCGGAAAAATACGTGAAGGATTAAAAAAGGCAGCAGTGAGTGAAGAAACTTAAATCCAGGCCTAGTGCGTGCCACCCATTATTTTGAAGTGTTTCAGTTACAATCTTCTTGAACTATAAATTATTCCTTGGAATTGGTAAAAATGAGTCCCACAGACTCACATTCCACGCAGAAGTATCCAGTGAGTGTCGCTTCCCTCGATGAACTCATATCGTTGCTCTACGAGGCTTTTGAAAGTGACCATGTGAGCGTTGAATACATTCAATACACCATGGAAGCATATAAGAGCAGACCTGCCGACTGGAGAAAGTTCGCCAAGTTCGATCAATATAGGTAAGCCTGGTTCATCGTACCCTCCTACAATGTGGCTGCGGTTATGTTCATTCATTGTTTTTTCACGTAACCACTACAGTTCAAAGTTCTCTAGAATACATTTAGAATACGAAACACTCAGCATGCACGCAATACGATAATTACTACCCGGGTAGTGAGTAGATTAGGAGACCTTTTCTCAGGTCTGGTGCTTGTTCACTTCAACGTTGGCAATGATTTTAGGCTGATGCTGCTTATTCTGTAAAAATTACGATAAAATAAAATAACGACAATATTAAGGATAATGTAAAGTCTGGCATCTTCCTAGTTGTATTGAAAATCGATGTGGCCTAGAAAATGGGAGCACACCTTTTATATACAAATTCTTGTTGACACCCCAATATTTGGTGCGTTTGGGCATGTATGTTTTCAAAAACAGTCTTTGACAGCATTGATATTGATTCCCACGAAAAATTGCATTAACTTTCATGTGTATTAAGGATCGATCGATTTATTGATGATGAAGGCAAGAGCACATTTTTGATTCTTATGTGGAGGGGAATTGCCGTGTATAGCTACCACATGTTCGTGAGATATGCTGTAGCACAGGATTTTGCTGAAAATGAGCACATCCGGCTTGTGCGAACCTTTTGGAGGTCATAACTACAGCTGGTGAGTCTGTATACCATCCCGTTGCGGGTACTGCATTTGCTACTTTCACCACAAAGAAGTCATGCGAGGCGAAAAGAATTTTCTCCCGACCAGTACATATATAGGAAAGTATCAGTGCAGCAATATTACGGAATAACTTGAGGGTTTTACTTTTACTCTATCGCGCATTAGCAGTAGATATGAAGTGCAAATTAAAATGATTGACAGCTGGCTTATTGCAATAGCTAACCATGAGCACTTAATAGTTTGGTACTCTTTGTTCAGGAATTGTAACTCATAAGATGCGCTTGATGCGTTGAAAACTCTTCTCGTAGCATCGTGGTAGAAATTCTCAAGATATTTCCATTGCGCGCAGCATGACGACATCCCGTACAGCTGCTGCTTTGATTTTGTAGGTTAGGTACGAGCCAGAGTTCATTTATAAAGGGGAGATTTACGCAATCTAACGTATGTGATGCATGTGTTGCAGATACACAAGGAACTTGGTTGACGCCGGCAATGGTAAGTTTAATCTCATGATATTGTGCTGGGGAGAGGGTCACGGGTCAGCAGTTCATGACCATGCTGATGCTCACTGCTTCATGAAGATTTTGAGTGGAGCACTCAGCGAAGCAAGATTTGAATGGCCAAAGGGCGATGATGGCTCTGATGAATCTAGCTTGGATGAAATCTCGCGAACCAGGTTGGACCTAAATGAAGTCTGCTACATAAATGGTACGCAAAAGGACGGAGAATAAATGTGCAATTATGGTGGTTTTGTGCGAATGAATCCCATTTTTTTCAATCCCAACCGCTATCATCACTGTTACCACTTTTTTAATCCTACAGACTCTTTGGGCCTCCACAGTGTGGAAAATCCCAGCCACGTGGAGCCCGCTGTGAGCCTTCATCTGTACAGCCCACCATTTGATTCGTGCAGCATGTTTGACCAGCGAACTGGTCATAGGACAAAATGCAAAGTCACATTCTGGTCAAAGTACGGCGAGAGGACCCCATACGTAAGAAATATTTTCGATTTTATTATCCGTTGTACCATTCAACAAAATTCAAAAGGTCTTTTCATATTTCCAGGGTTCGGAAAGTTGCAGCAACGTTATTGAGCCTGAGAATAACTAACGGGAAAAGAAGGATACGTTGGATGACAGTTCTGTCGGGAATAGATCTACTCATAAGTTATAATATTTTTTTTAAAAATTGAAGTGTTTTACACAAGTTGTACGTTGCAACGTACAACAAGACAACGCGTTGTCTTCCAGCTACTGTACCTCCTGCCTACAGATGGGCTTTAAGCAAATGTTGTACAAACAAACGTAGACATAATAAACCGGGTAAACGGAGCTCACGAAAGTAACCTCCAGTACGGCGATGCTCCGCTTGGCGGGCATCGACAAAAAATAAAAATGGGCGTAAAAAATGCAAGATTTTAAAAAATTGAATTGTAAAATTTACGACAATTGTTTTATTTCGCTCGACTAGCTTGTATATGTTTCTGGGGCGATTATCAATATGGACATGGGAGTTTGGTGGTCAACTGTTGTAGTCAAAAATCAATAGGCTTCATTTGTACGCCGTACCCTATCGATGGGTACATACCGCATGTCAATGTTCGTACGGGTTCGCGAGTTATCCATCGAAAAAGGATTTGTCCGGACTGAATGACGGATGGACAGGACCAAAACTATAACGTAACCTAGAGGCTACTTAATAGGAATGTAAGAACATAGCACTCGCTTCGCAGCATCGTAAAGGTATGTGTTACTCTTTAAGGTTCTCATAAATTTTGCTCCAGCGGAAACCTACGTTAGCTCTCATACTTTCAACAAATGACTTGTCATAAAACTCGTCCCAAATTGGAACATATTCTACTCTGTAGTTAGGCTGAAGACCGCTTTTTACAATTATACTTCGACCCGTGTTCAATAATTACCGTTTCTTTTGAACATGAAATTCGAACAATAGAATTTGGAATTATGATTTTAGAATTAAAAGTAAAATTGGAAGTTTCGAGCCGTAATTTGATACCACTAGCACCTAATTAGGTTACTTCTTAGTTAAGATATGGCCCAGAGAAGAATAATAGGAAAACCCGAACCCCCGGGGTTACCCCGCAAGCAAACGCGTCCACCCCAATACCCATACTTCAGAGAACCCATAGGGAGACCTCCAGATTCTCCTCCAGCTTCCCTGAAGAACTTCCAGCCCAGAAATCCTTCCTCTGTGGAGGCCAGAGGAGGACTGACTGGAACTGCCTAGAGGCTTGCCTTTTATAGGTGCTGGTAAGAGGCCTGCGCCTGAAATTAGTAATAGGACTGTATTCTTTATATGATCATGTGAGACTTACTCAGGGGGGAAATAGATTAGGAAGAAATTATTGTTGTAAGTTAAATATAAATATTATAAATTAAATCCACCAGCTTTTTACTGCAAATTTACCCGTCAGCGCTTCGGGGCTCACGGGTATCAAGCCTCCTAGCGGTTCAACGGTAACGAACTTTGTTAGAGTTCCTGGGATTTGTCTAGCAGTTCCATTCCGGGATCATTACGGCACTCGCGTAGTTTCAGCTCTCCGAAAGTTCGAGGCTCCCTTTTCATTTCCTTTTCGTAATGACTGGGTATATTTTAAATCAGGTTGTGAAGTGAGAACCACACGAGTATGCAGTGAACTATGACACTTTCAAAATTTTTATATTCAATCATGATGGGCAGTTGCATTAATTTTAACAATGTGGTAAGTCACAGCTCAAAGTCGCCTTCGCTTTGTTCCTTGTTGCTCGCACCTATCTTACAGAAGTAAGGTTGTACGCACATGGCCTGGAGCAATTCCAGTTTTTACTTCTGCTTACCCCACTCCACCGTGAGTTAAGCTGTTGGATAATAATGCAATAAGGAACCTGTTTTTATCCCCTGCTGCATTGACGTGATGATGCACTCACGCACCCGCTCATCGTGATCAGCTTATTAAGTACACTTACAGATTCTGTAGGAACTTTCGAGCGTGTTCCCTCCCGTTTCCGTATTTCTTGGAAGCTATGACTTCTACGTGTGATGTGAGATGAAGTGAACATTATCGGTTCAGACCAGTTTACAGCATGGGTAATGATTGAAAAGTTGTCCATCAACATTCCCAACCCTTCTTCACAATTATTATTGCACCCTACACAGTCTTCGATCTGGCTCTCAGTTAGTTTCTCTCTGCAGACAAGGGTACAAGGTTGGTTAAGATGCTGCTCAGATTTTTCATCGTCCTGTTGGCAGCCACTCTCGCTGTCAATGGACAAACAAGCTCCACTCCGTCGTCAACATCGTCTGGAACATCGGCATCAACATCAACAATATCGGCAATCGGAAAAAACTCAAGTTCCACAGCATCTGGATCAATAACAACAGGTCCAGGGTCGTCAATCTCAACCTCCACGGTAACTCCGTCATCAACAACAACAGCAGCAGCAGGGTCAAGCTCCAGCGCTGCCGCAGCCGCATCAACATCATCGGCACCGTCTGATACTTCTTCGTCCACGACAAAACCCACGGTTACAATAAGTGAAAAGTCTGAAAACCTTACCTTTGCTCTCTCCGCCAGGTGAGCTACTTAAGTTTCCGGTTCTGCTTATTTTGTTGTGTCGTGGGGTCGCTAATTAAAGTTGCTATGCGCAGTGAGATCCCAGGAAAAGACCAGTTGTCACAAGCAGATGCCTTTGTTCAAGTGTTCGTTGTGGATGCAAACAAGACTGAGGAGCGGATCGGAACGACAGAGGTCGTCGATAATAGTGACAAGCCGCTGTGGTATAATGTCTTCTGGTTCATGTGGAAACGAGGGACGGGTCAGGTGGGTTTGCCGGAATTTAGATGGCGAAGCACATTTGAAAAGTTTCTAAATTATGTGCGCATTTATGCTGTGTATTTTAAGTTTGCTTGGGATTCCTGTAGAAATTGAAATTCATTGTGAAAGATTATGACCGACTGAGTAGTCACGATGACATTGGGGAGGCTACAGTCAGCGCCGACGAATATGTAGACCGGAGCACGGTGCCCGGGGATCCAAAAGCGCCTGCTCTCGAAATTTCAGTCCCGCTCGATAGCGGTGTCGGATCGCTTCGTATTCGGAGGACCTATCCCAAAACCTTTGGCTTGTCTGCTAGGTAAGGGCTGATACTGCAATAAATAGTCACATCAAATTGTATATGTAGCAAAACACGTTAAGATTGGCGGCTTCTAAGTTGGTGAACCGTTCTGTTATAGCGAATTACCCCATTTGGACACTTTTGACGGCCACAGTGACCCGTTCGTCGAAGTGTATTGGAGAAAGGGTAAAGAGGGTGAGAATCGCTTGATAGGGACAACAGCGGTGATTGACAATGAGGACAACCCGAATTTTCCGGAACTCTTTGAGTTTTCCAACTACATCCCAGGAGCAAATCAAGTAAGTGAAACACCGGGAAGACGCAGTAATGTATCACGTTACACACTAGCTGGCAGGAGGAAAGAGTGCGACGTGATCCTTGACTGAAGTACGTGTGTAATCTTTGGTTTCAGTACCTGTTTTTCAAAGTCTTGGATAGTGACTCCATCACTGGAAATGACGACATTGGAGAGTTCCTCCTTGAAGCGGACCTGTACTTCAAAACTTTTGAGAAGCAGTCATTTCTCTTGCAAAAGTCCAACAGTGAAGCCACCATTACCATTCATCCCCGTCAGGTTCCTGTTGGGAAGCTGACGCTGATATAAATGTACTCAAACCGGATCTGCGAAGATGAGTGCTGGCTCAAAATTTGTGGGATTCGGTGAGATCATGTCTGTTGATTAAGTTTGGGAGAGTGGGAAGTACTAATTAAGCATATTAGTGTTTATTAGCAGTGGAATAAATCTTTAGAAAATACCATTTTACGCTGTTACCACGATGCTGAAAGACTATTTATCAACTAACATCATCTTTTCCGTGAAACATTTAATGGAACCTATTCTACTCTCCTCTTTCGCCACGCAATCGAATACCAACAGTTGTAAGAGCACATTGGCACTGGCTAAAACCTTACAATGGCGTCAAAGTCTGGCAGACTAGTAATGAACTAATGCATGACAAAATTTTATGTATTTTGGTGGATTCCAAAATTTCCTTGTAATGCACCACATGAAAAATTACCGCCTGCATGTCCACACCATTAAAACTAAACTGTACTCACGCTTGCGCGGTCTACAGCATACAGATCGTGGATAACTGCTAAAATTCAAATCCGTTCCATTGGAACACCCAAGAACAAAACTTGAATGGTTCATTCCACCTCACAGTCCCGACATCTTTTGACATATCCACAGGCAAGAAATAATAGCAAATCGCAAACCTGACTGAGACGTGAACTTGGAAAAATACCTCATATGAACTATTGTCCAAAATCCTTTCCAGGGTCAGTCACGTATTCCTCACGGTTCTCCCCCTCTACTCATTTTATCGTGTGGAGATATATAATTATGAAAAGGAGTTCATGAAATCATATCACGCAATAACACTAACAGAGCTCCGTCCGCTGGTAACACACGATGACGCGGAGCTGCTCTTCTGATTAACAAAGGAGGAATAAAACAGTGCCGCCACTCTATTTCCAAGTGCTCTGGCACTCAACCAGTTTTTTGCCAGCTCATAGTGTCTCAAACGTGCATGATTTTTGCAAGGAGTTGAAATAATGTTTGTCTTTCCTAGACGTGCTTCAAGTTTGAACTGTATGTATTTTTATGACGGTCAGCATCCATAGGATGACCAAATAGACGTGTTTACATCAGTTGCTAATTTCGTTCTAAACAACTTTTTTTCCGTAGGGAAGACCTTCACTCATCTACTATTCCGTGCTGTTCTTGTAGATGTCGTAATACACACTGAGCTTTATTATTTTCACGAATGGAGCATACTTCATTTAGTCAGTTTCAAGAACTGCAGTGTGAAGGATGATGTGCCTGGCAGCTGAGTGAGCCGACAAATCCATGCAAATAAGGGAAAGGTCCTTTATTTCCATTATCAGCAAACAAGGAGTCCAATCTGACCCTGCAAGGCTAACCAACGTATCTTGTTTTAGGAGGTATCATTACACTAGCGAGTCTGCTCCTGGCTAGTTTGCACTACAGTTTAATCCAGCTGCTTTACCCCGTTTGTTGCTGCTGTGGATTCCCATCGTGAATCCAGTCTTGTGTCATACTAAAATTCCACTCTCAGCCCACTTCTCTTCCCTTCCTCCATTGGGCAGACTTTATTAGTTAAGTTGAAGCTCCGAAGGAGAAAGCAAATCTGGAAGAGGAACGGATCCAAAGCATCAACATGATTGATAAATTTATCATGGTGATCGCAGCAGCGTTCGTAGCCTCAGTTCATGGACAAGCAGTAATCAGTGATGCTGGGAGCAGGATTACTGACACAAACATAACTTTCGCCTTATCTGGAAGGTAACGTGACAGGTTCTTTGCATATTTTTGTTTTAAAGATTTTATGCTCATTTTATAACTTTTCACTATAATTATCAGAATTAGTAAGCGAGAAGCATATGAGCGCAAAAATAAAAAAAACTGATTGCATGTTGAAAATTTAAAATATTTTCTGTGGAAGTAAAATTGTGGTTCTGAATTCTAGAGAAAAAAAATTTCTAAATGACACTTGTTGACTTGTTCGTTTGCAGCGATATCCCCTCAAAGGATCAAGTTTCAAAAGTGGACCCATTTGTTCGAGTCTTCACTATTGATGGCAATCAAAAGGAGGAACTATTGGGAACCACTGAAGTCGCACCCAATACTGAAGATCCAACATGGCTCAATGTGTTTTGGGTAAAGTGGAAACAAGGAACTGGTCAGGTAAGAAGGAATTGAATTTACCAACTGCTAGCCACAGTGCGGCATTCGGAAATGAAAGGGTCAACGTAGCAAAAGTTGAGCTGTGCCATTGTTTCAAAACACAGAAGCTAAAATTCGTCGTCAAGGATTACGACATTTTGACCAGCAATGACGTGATTGGAGAGGCTACTATTGGATTGGATGAATACGTGACGAAAAGCACCACCAGCCCTGACGGAACCACCAAGGACATAACAGTTCCGATTATTGGTGGCGGAGTTTTGTACATTCGTCGAACATATCCTAAATCTTTCACCCTGTCTGCAAGGTGAGATTCATTAACTTGTCGCTTGCCCATGAACTGTATTTGATATTTTGGACACAGCTACCGAAGTAATTACAGTACCACCCAAGCGGCGAATTGCGAAATAGGGGTAGGGGTGCATAGACTCGTACCGATGATGACGACATTGTTTATGGTCTTATCTGTTAAGGCCAAATTGAGACTGTTAAGTCGAAAATGAACGGAGCTAATTTAGGGCTTAAGTGAAATAATTGGCGACTGCAGGCCTACCACCAACGCGAAAGAGTCTCTGTGACACAGTGTCTAATTATTGGATTAAACCCAATAATTAAAAAAATGCATCTGAGATCCATATACAGGAGCATATTCCACAGGACAAATTAACTTACTGCATTTGTAATCTGAGGATCACCTTTCCGCGACCTTTCCAAAATTTCATTGTCATAGTTGGGTTTGATTATAAATTTTTCCAAGAAGATCAGGATTTAAGAGGGAAATAGTTTATTCAAATTTATAATTGGTTATGGTTACGGTATGGTACTGGTTTTATGGTTATATCAAAGTTCTTGAACGAGGATAGAGGGTCAGCTTCCGAAGGTGTAGGAACTGAATGATTACGAAGACCCCTGGTTATGCAAACCATTTCAAAATTCTGCAATTTTGACTGTAAAACCTTCAAACGCAAAATCCGTTGGAATGTAAATTTGTGAACCTGTACATTTTGTTCCTTGCAGAAACATTCCACATTTGGATAATTTTGATGGGCTGAGTGACCCCTTCGTGGACGTATATTGGAGAAAGGGAAAGAATGGTGAGGATCATCTAGTCGCATCGACTGCCGTGATTAATGACCAAGAGAATCCGAACTTCCCGGAAACATTTGAATTTTCAAATTATATTCCCTCTACTGAACAGGTACCTTTTAGACATTTGAGTGATCACGAAAGTGTCAGTTGAAGGTTGTCCTTGAAGGTTGTCGCATACAGTTAATCTATTATTTTTGCAGTACCTCAACTTCCGACTTCTGGATAGTGACTATCTGTCCGGTAATGATGACATCGGAGAAGTTCTAGTCGAAGCGGATCCATTTTTTCGAAAGTATGAGAAGACCACGTTCAAAGTCGGAAAGAGTGGCAATGCAACATTGACTGTTACGCCCGCAAAATAGTGTAGTTGTGTCTTTGGTTAATAGAATATCGTGTTTGTTACTGTTGGGATTATACTACGACTGTTCTTCAAGTATAAGCCTTGCTGTTACTCCAACTATGTAAAACATGTGATCAATTTTTAATCTATAGCTTTCATACGTACTCTTACTGCGAGAGTTTCCACAGTGATTTCTCAACTTCAATTTACTTTTAAATGTAAGACTCGGGGTTAAATTCAGAAAACTAGGTTGGATGTTGCCTAATTAAAATGATTTTGACGATAATTCGTTGCGCGGATAATAATGGTGTTCCGTCGTTTTACACACTAATAACTGGAACAATCTCCCTAACCCAGTAGGGCGTAGCTGGGAAACTTTATGTCGACATGAATGCATTAGGAAGTACACATTTGCGATATTTTCATCAATCGTGCAGTGTGTGACGTACAAGGGAAGGATCCCACATGACCTCCTAGTACAGAATTGACGCTATGGGATTTATTAAGGTCATCTAGGAGCATTACTAATACCAAATTCCTAAGGTGCGGAAATTTAGATTTGTTGGTTGAAGTTACATTTTGTAATACCGCGGCGAATAGTGCATAACTCACGGACACGTGGACCGATTTGAGTCATGTTTGATTCGGAAGCCATTTAAGCCTGTTCCCCAGCCTATTTTAAGGCCTACTTTGTAGGAAGTCGCCCATGTCTGTTGATATTAGAAAAAAAATCATAACAGTGACCAAAGCTAAGAAAAGTCCACCAACCATTCCTACTGTCCGAAAATCCGATCGCTATACAGGTGAGTAAGAACAATGATCATTCAAAACTACGTTTTTCTCAGCCGCTTTTCGCCGAGGGATAATGGAAGTGTTAGTACTTCACATTTATAGTAGTGCATAACTCAATGATCCGTGGACCGATTTGAGTCATGTCTGTTTCAGAAGATAGAGAATTAAATTCTTTAGGACAATCTTCCAGGTTTTTAGCGTACCTGCCATACTTCTGTCAAAATTTTGAAGGGAAGTTAAACAATTTGGAAATTCAGAATCAATTTATATTTCATTCAAAATTTCAATTCAAAATTTCCAATCTTTGGTTTGAAATTTTGAGAAAACCATGACATGCTTTACAAAACCCTGAAAAATTACCCTAGAGAATTTAATTCTGTATCTTTTAAAACAAATTTGACTCAAGTTGGTTTAGGAGTTCGTGAGTTATGCGTTTCCCCGTCGCAGCCCAAAAAATTTCATATTTCCCGCAAGAATCACCGGTCACCGGAACTACGTTGTGGAATGTCAATTACTCCGTGATACAGCCATGTTTTGGTAACTATTCGAAAATCCATCACCATAATGCACAAACCATGTCGTTTTCGTATGAAATAACCATAATCCTTTATGTCTCATCGCATTGAGTATCGCAACCTTTGTCTCATCGCATTGAGTATCGCAACCTTTATGTCTCATCGCAGTGAGTATCGCAACGCACCCCTATCAGTGCTACGTCAGTATCATGTAGAACACTACATCCGGAATAAGGCAGCAGTCGCAGGAGTTATTGAGAATAAAAATAATTGAAAACATAGTATTGCATTCACAACCAAACAAATTTTTGTGCGAATCGGCGAATTTTTAAGGAAAGGAGTGCAATGTGTATTTTCGTAGCCGCGAAGGCATGCCTCTGGAGAGAAATCTGAGCCAAATTTCTCACCTCTTACGGAATGAAACTCATATGACTATACCACACGTAAGGGTAGGAACTGGTTACGGTTACGCATCGTAGGCATACAAACAGGGATGGGCAGATTATCGGCCCAAGTAATCTGATTACAGATTAGATTATCGCGTTTTTAAAATACCGTTGCAAATTACAGATTACAGATTAATCTAAAATTATTTTA
>WJFA01003389.1:0-13019 GCA_009870155.1 Pseudobourletiella spinata | reverse complement strand
ATTACCGCAAGGGACAGCATGCTTATTATCAAGAATACTGGAGCTACCGTGTTTTTTCGGATGTTGCATCGGAGTGGTTCTGTGATCAAATCCTCCACTTTAGTTTTTTTCATTAACTCGAAGGCGTCGTAAACAGTGAAGTTCGTTCGTACTTTTATTTCACCGCGAGGTCGAACTGCTGCGGCCTGAAAAATGAAATCATACCGTACTTATATATCTGTATGCATAATTCAACAGAAAACTCGCAGGACGTCAGTTCTCCAACACTGCGGTTTGTATGGCCTACACACTTGTCCAGACGCACCAGGTAATTGAACACATTGAAATTGGATACATGCGAGAAGAAACTGTTGGCATTACTGTACTGCTGAAAACTATTTCTCCTGCGCCGGATAGCCCTCAGGAAATTATGAAAATAAGTTTTTGCGTCATTGTGATGCATTGCTTACAACTGTTGGGCTTGCTGTTCCCGAAAATATTTTTTGGATGAGCTATTGGGATCCCGATTTTTATATTAACGTAATTGTATTTAGTACCCCGTCTTCTGCAGCCGATTCTGAATCCTCTGTGGTCAGGTCTCCTATGGATTCAGATTTTGAACCCTCGTCTTTCTTATCCTTGACTCCTTTGCGTGTGGTAGCCTGAAAGCAGTCATCATCGGAATCCGACTCAATTAGTGCACAACGTGGTCTAGGCTGAAATAAACGAGACATGGAGCTTGCACCAGTTGTCACCTGAAAGACGTAGCAGTACGTTTGTAAGACAATGTATTAGTGATATTTAATATACACATGGTTTCCAATAATGATAGTTCGCATTTATTTTCGCTTTAGAACCTGAACGACTCCACGTAGAACAATGATGGGTATAGCAATTCAAAGCTGAGACTTTAAGATTTTCTTTGGTGCGATGTTTGTCCTGATCGGACTACTGGTTCCGTTGATATGGTGGGTGAGTACAATAACATCGTGATTTAACATTACTGTAATGGGGAAAGATTTGGATTACTACTCCTAAACCCCACGCCGCAGATATATGTATGACAAAGCGTTCGGTACATCTTGAGACGGTGCTTCAGGGCTGCTGCATTAATTTTCAGTGCAGTTCAACTCCGATGCTATCCCCATCATTGTTCTACGTTGAGTCGTTAAGGTTATAAAGCAAAAATAAATGTGAATTATCATTATGGGACACCCTGAATAAATCTATAATGTATACCAGGTTTTTCGGGTCTTTCCACGTATCGAATCGCTTCGAAGCTTCTAGATAGTCGTCCGTAGATGTAGGGTCAGCTTCAGCCTTGGCTCAACAAAAAACCAAATACAATACTAAATTGGCCAACATCGTAAGAAACCAGGGACATTGTGAAAAAAAATATCAAACATACTTCATCTTCACTACTGAGATCGCAAAGCTCCTGCAACATTATATCTCGCGCAGAAGTTGCCGTCGTAGTTTCATGCCGTAACTGATACTCACTGTCACAGTCACCACTGGATACAACTGTCGTTCTTTTCAAAGAAGACATGTCAGGTAGCACACCCTTACGGGCCCCGCCTGCCGGAATCTCCAGGAATACTGAAACTTGTTAGCAGTATTCCCGCTAGTAAAGTCAAAGGGGAAAACGAACTTTTCGGATTCACCTTTTACTTTTTAGTTTTGGCAGCCGCTGTTCGTTTCTTTGTTTGCGATGCTCAATAGTTCAGGTTAAGGCTACGTCGCCGAGGTGGTTACCCTGAGTTCGTGAAAAAACACTGCAAAAAACTCTACTTTCCATACTAAATGCACGGCAGTGATTGCGTTATGGGTACACTATGTGGGACTGGCTATGCTGTGAGTAAGAGGTCGCTATGGTATGGTAGCTGGCTTAAGAAATCATGGCCCACAAAGGGCTCACCCCAATCATGATCGCAGATGAATTTTTTATCAGCATTGATGGAGACAAACAAAGGCATCCAATTTCCTATTTCTTGTTCGGGTTGGACTCCAAAAGGTCCAAGTGATAACTGATTCGTTTAAGCCTTTAACATTACTTACTATTCCCACGTGACCATATGTAGAGGGAATGACAGGACTACTTGTACAGGGTGGCACAAAAGTGCGGGGCTAACGTTTTTAAAACCGTGCACACATCAAGTTGGTCCCCCAATCTGCGAGTTCTAGCATTTACATTTCTAGCAGTTTCACACTGTGAAGAGACCAATGTTTTGCCCAATTACGTATGGTGAATTCAGCAGTAGTGTGTATGAATCCCACTTTCACCACAGGACTACCGCGTTCGGGAATTATCCAAAATCACATCACCGATGAGTTTTCTCCGATTTTGACACATCACCAAATTTCATAATTGCTAATTAGCAATTTGAGAAAACTAGCACTCTCTTAAACTTCTAAGTTCTGTAGCTCAACAATTGTGGTTGTTACAGGTGACACTAACAATAATTTTAAAAACTCGCAGTCGCAATAACGAGACATACAGCAGAGCAGAGGCGTAACTGCCTTTTTAGTCCCAAGCCCGCCCATACGTCGTAATTAACCTCAATGCCTGCCCTAGCGCGGAGCTCCACTGAGAACATGTTGTACGTATTTTGTACTTTGTCTACGGGAGTAAACTTTTGGCAGCGGAAATTTCCTGAAAATCCCTTGCACCCCTTCAGCGTGGGTCTTTACCGTTGTACACCCTTTAAAACACACGAATTAACGACGGCCCAATTTCATTCAATCCTGAATGTGACCCGCGATCGAGCTGGAGGGAATTATGCTAATAAGTCTAGAAGAAGTTCATCTCACTGTACTGTGAGCTGTGCGACATGTATCCGAGGTACGTCGAAGCCACTACGTATTATGGGGTACTATACTGAAGACCTCTACCGTGGGATTGAAGTGGGGATAGATGCGAAGCAGTATTACTATGACTCACCATCGTCATCACTGCCACCGACAGTTGTAGTCCGAATTTCTATCATGACTGTAAATAATCAGCACAGGCCTTGTCTTTATTTTTAATGCATTCATGGCATACACATAAGCAAGTATTCCTATGCATTCAAGTTGGAACATGTGTACAAAATTAATGTCATTAAATGTAGTGAAACAAAGGAAAATGTTATGTACGAAATACGAATACGATATAGATACGAAATATACTTAATAATGATTGGACGTGAGGAAGGCGCGCAAAATTCTGCTCATTTTTATTAGGGAGTCATGCGTTTTTGAAGTGGAACTTAAGCCTGTTCTGCTTTTTTAAAAATCTTCCAATCAACTTCAGATGGCACTTAAATGTAACAGAATTTTTGCTTTCGCTCCCTACTAACAAGAGCTACTTTTCACATGTCAATGGCGTACAGCGCCGACACCCTATTGAGCGCAAAGTTATTTCAGGAAGAGTAGGTCTCGCAAAGAAATAGATGCGGAAACTCAGGGTTGAAATCGCCGTTTTCAATTTCGAGTGATTTTTGAAAAATTCCGCAAACATCCTATCCCTGTTTTGTGCGAGTATTATCAACGTCTGTAATCAACAAAACCTACATTTCACACTTTGTGAAATTGGACGGTGTTCTGAGGTAAAAATTGTGATGACGGATTTAGGCCCCATGAGGCACCATGTGGATTAATGAGAAGTCTCTCCAAATCCAAAAGTGGAAAATCCGTATGGGATCTAACATGGGATTTTTCAGCTTCTAAGTATCCCCATTTCCAACTATTGACGTCAGACTTTGTGACCCTCCAGAAGGGTCAAATCTGAGTTTCCGCAGCTACTCCTGTGCAAGAGGTAATTTTTAGGATAAGCTTCGTCCATATGGTGTCGCCGCTTTGCGCCATTGACATGGGAAAAATGACCCTTGAAAGTTTACATTCTGAAATTGCAAGCCATTTGTCACATTTATTATTAGGTCAAAATTATTGGAGCTTTAAACTCCCGCTGATAGAGGGACTGTTTTGAGTTCATAGTAGGAGTTTTCCGAAAAAGTGAGAATAATTAGTTAATTTTAGTCCAAAATGTTATAAACATTTTTGAATTTTGTTGAAATTCGTAGAAATTTTTAAACTGTACGATGTTTTTGACCATGCAAATCCCTGTTACGGGTTAATTCTGCTTTGTCTCCTAATTTTAGTCTATTTATGTTCGTTCCTGGTATTCGAAAAAATAATAACAAACGAATTACAGGTTTTCAAGTCGCCAGACTTCGATGTTACCCACCAACCACATACCTACAATCACTTATGCTCACCTCTGCTTTTAGCGCGCCTTAGACAGAATAAAACGAGCAAACCAACTTTGAAGGGGCAGCACGCCTGCGTAGTTAATAATCAGAAGAACAAGAATCACAGAGGGGAATTCCGTGGTAGCACACTCCATGCATGGTCTACTCTTGGGAGGAACCTAACTATATTTGCAGTGCTGAGATTTTTCAGAATACAGGATATGTATAGAAAGCCGGCAAAGTCCCATTGTGTCGCGATCGCTCTAGCATAAACCCATTCACTTTGGGGTATCTTCTGGCGAAGCATAAACTCTCTCTTCAGTTTCGAGGCAAAGGTCACTGTCATACCAGCTGTGACGCAAAATGAGAAGATCAGTTGTAAGACCATTGTAAACCTGTGAAAACAATGAAAAAATTACAGCTCAAAATAAGAATTATTGAACTCAGCCGGAGGCAGCGGTGGAAATCAAATGCGAAGGGGACCACAAAAAAGTATTACATTTTGAAAATTACGACGGAAATTATGAAGACAGGGCTAGACATGTCCGTGGCTAGTTTTTTAATCTTAACGCTTTAGGTGTTTCGCTTTTTAATATTTTGGAACATTTTCTGGATACAAACATCAAGAAATTCGTATTCCGGATTACAGTATTGCGTAATCCACACCGCGGCTACTCATTAATGTAATCCATACTCCATTATCCATTGTATTCTATTATCAGTAATCCGAACCCAAATGTAATCCATGATCCCCTCCGAAATCCATAACCCCCTCCAATTTTACTGAATTTCCCGTCGCTGTTGGTAGGTACCATATTCTGTAGCTGACGAACTAGTCCATTTAGTTTTTCACGAGAACGGCATCGAAAGTATGCGCATAGCTTTAACATGTTATTACACCACAATCATTACTCTAGTTTGCAGCTATCGGGCAACAGAAAAGAAGTCAATTTGCCACATCCGTTTGGCAAACCTTGTGTACCCACAGGCAAATCATCCCGAAGTCTATAACACAACTGTAATGATGGTCATGAATTTTGTAAACTAATCTTACCACAAAATAGTAAATGTAGTCCTTGAAATTGCATTTGGAGGGTAATAGCAAATCGTGTCAAGAATGACAAGGTTTCCAGACGGGCCAATCATTGAAAGTTCACAGTTGACATGGGTAGGAAACAGGAGATCAGGAGTACTAAGCATGGCCCCATCAGCTGATTCAGATGTGAAGCCGTACCACAGAAACTCTGATCCCAAAATTCCAAGTAGCATTCCCCAGACAATAAAAGTCACGCAAGGACTTGAAAGGGTGCCTGCTAGAATGGACATCGCAAAGCTTCTTCTGCGGGGAAGATTAACCTGAAGCGACAGACTAGCTTCAGTTAATCGTCGCTGAATCTCCGATTGAAAATCCTCTGGTCGAACCTAGGAATGACAACGAGATGTGATCAGAAAGCAGAATAGAATCCTTAAAAAAGTTCATTAGTGGGTGGGAGTTTACACGCAGAGGGAACAGATACACGAAAAACTACTCCTGTTCTCCAAGCGTAACTGTGTGAACGTGGTAAAACTGTTACTATTGTTGAAGCGAATATTTTGAACGTGTAAGCAAATTAGTAACTCCACTTAACGGCCGTTCGTCTCTTCGTAAGTGGCTAGCCGTGGCGAACTTGCAATGCTGTGGCACCTTTCATTCGCATAATCTATGTGGGAAATAATTATGTAATGAAGGTGTAAACTGTACTTACAAGTAACTACGTATTTGAAAATTTGTAATGTACGGACTGGAAAAATTAGAAATATAGGTTACATAGCTAATTAATTAATTTTGTGCAACGGAGCTAAATCTCGTCGCTCTGCATGAAAGTTTCAATCCCAAAAATTCTGTAAATATCATGAGTCAGCACCTGTGACGGTGCGCTGAGTATCTCCACAATTTCTCGGATGAAATTTTTGTCCAACGGAGGCGTCCACGCAACTACCGGAAATAAATACAGGATAGCGCAAAGAACGAGTATTGGCTGCAAGTAAGTAAATTCGCGGTGGTATCTTCTATCCATTGTGGGAAATGAGCCGCCAACACCGGGATAAATTTCGCGAAACGGCCCGTCCTTCCTTTTTACAAATTAACACAGCAGTCATGAATATCTTGGGCCGGCGAAAAGTTGAAATGCCAAATGCACTATTTTATTTGCACTTACATGTTTGTAATAGAGAATGATTCCCTCAGACAGTGGTTATTGATGTATGACATTGGATATTGGGAAAGCTTCATGCATTCCATGTCGTTCTTCACCGCCATCCAAGTGTAGGAGGCTAAGCCAAGGAAAATAAAAAATGGGATATAACACGAAAGCCATAGCAGAGGGTTTCCCAACCTCTTACTGGAACTTCTTTTAAAGTAGTTGTGATATTGCGAAAATGTTGTCAGAAAGGCAGAAGGATCCATGGCACAGAGGTTTTCCAAAATATTTCAAAGGGACAAAATTCAGTGTGGGCCATAAACACATGCGGCTAATACAGTTTGTAACACGATAGAAATTCTCCCGATGATCTGACTGTGCACTGCCGATGATTTGTGTGCATACGTTCGTTCGGCGTCGTAGCCGCGACGGTTGTATAAAAAATAGGAACAAACAAATGAGTCATCCACTGGTAGGGGTGGCGACGACATCCAGTCGTCCTCAGTACATAACCGTAAGCTGCATCATATCATTTGAAGCAAGACCCGGTGATTTGGCTGTTTATGCGTTTCTGTACCCGGAGGATGGACGACACTGGTACGAAACGAGCGTGTAAGGACCTCCAACATTTTTTCCGGGAGGTTTTGGAAAATTCTTCACCACAAGTTTGTGAGGTAATTATTCGTCATTTGTCTATACGGGCGCCGGGTATTAACAAGCAGTAGTACCTGTGATGATGTGATGAAGTCTTACGTTCTTGATGTGTGGCGTAAAGAGTTTTAATGAGCTGTGAGACATAAAGTTCATAACATTCCATTAAAAATCAAAAAGACGGTACATGTGGTTACAATTTGAATTTTGTGATAAATTAATTATTGAAATTACATGTCACGCAGGAGAGCATGCGCATTTAAAAAGTAGCACTATTATTGTAATCTAATAATTTCAGGAACTACTTCTACCAATGAGGTCAGCAAGTAAACACTACAAGCAAAAGAGGTACAATCAAGCACTTGAATTGTATGGAATTTCAAAACGATTGCTTCAAGATCGACAGAAGTTAATCGCAAGTGAATCCACCGGTGATGTGGTCAACGAGAGCGGAGAAGAATTTATGCCACTCAAAATAACAACACCAGTACACTATCATGAAATTGTGGGGTTGCAGGTAAATATTTTGCAAATTCAAAATTCTTAAATCCTGATGAGATCTTTCAGCCATGTCCTCCCTCGAGACTGCCCTTTGCATTTGCTCAGTTACACACCTGAAGCGGTCTATGCGGAATGCCATGGCATTTGGGCACGGACAATGATTTTTCATAATTTGGACAGCGTACATACGCAGTTTTGAACATGTAGAAAGATTGTTTTACCTGCTAGGGCAGTGTACATGTCAACCGGCATGTCATGCGCAATAGACATATTCCGTAATTACCATCATGACTAAAAGCTGTGGCAGTAACAATTACGTTGCGATAAGCAGGAGATTCATAGGGAACAAAATGTGAAAGACTCGTCCAGCAAATAACAATTTTATTAAATGTATCCGTAGAGCTTCCAGCAGCACCAAAATTGGCTTTCCACATCCGTCATTTCGATTATATCAGTGTGGTGTGGATGAGCTGCAAAAATGTGCCCGCATCTGAAGCGGGGACGGTTTTGACCTGACAATCACGTACGTAAACAGGAACAGTTATTGTAGGTCAAATATCTGGGGTATACCTGCGTGTGCCTACTTTGTCCAAAAAATTGCAGTTTAATTTCACAGTTTGAATCATCTCACCTGACAAAAGCACCTTGTCACGTGTCTGTGGTGCAACCTATGCAGTGCAGAGCTTACTCATAAATATTATCTCTCCCAAAGCAGTAGGTGCGGGAACTCAGTTTTGATCCATCTGGAGGGTCACAAAGTATGAGGTCATAAAGTGCGAGTGGGGGAGTACGGAATGAATGAAAAATTCGATGTTAAATCCCCGTAAGGATTTTCCAGTCGTGAATTTCGAAATAGTAAGAACAAATAATGCAGTCAAATAAGGGCAACAATTATCTTCGTGGCTGGCTAGGAAATCGATAAAAGTTTCGGAAAGTGTTAAGTATAGGTCTTGCAACGACCACAGGGAATAATACCCAGGTAAAACGACCCACAGGCATTTGTGGTTGTGGAAAATCACCCGAAATACAAAACTGGAAAATCCGTAAGGAATTCAAGATGGGATTTTTCGAATGACACGCATTACTCGCTTTGCAGGGATTGATCCGATTATTTTATGACCCTCTACCGGGGTCAGACGTGAGTTTCCGAACCCAACGGATTTGATAGAGGGCACTGCTAATCCGAATGATGTGCGCACTGTGTGCGGCGGACATCTGATGATGTCCACGTGTGAGTTCCATGGTTACTAACCCATCAGTCAATGGCGTCATGACATACCCTGACTAGTTGTAGGTTGGTAGCGACTATCCGTTCCCACGACAAGTACATATCCAGCCAATTGATGCTATGGGCTCGGCTGTTGACTTTTTTATCATTATGAGTGCAGTCACAAGCTCCTTAGCATTGCGGAAGGAAAAATGATCAGTTTCTTATGCGCTTCCGAGGAAAAGCAGGTACAGCAAATATATTCAGGTCCGTACCAGTTGATAAATCGACCTGTACCTGTTGAAAAAGATGCAAATTTTCTTCGCACCTGCACGTACAGGCCCACGTCCACGTATTGTCAGAAATTACTTGGACCTATGTTTACCTCTAATTTGAGTGCATGTTTTGCTCATGAACGATAGATGTAACTGTTTGGAGAGAAATCTGACGCGTATCCCTGTCTGTGTTGAGTTGCTGTGGGATAAAAATTGTGTGTCATCCGCGTGAATTGCACGTCGTGGAAGCAAAATCGTCATGAATTGTTCGAACAGCCAAGCCCAGTTCTAATATATTGAATCTAACATGGATCACACCTATTTTGATAGAAACCAAAGCAACTACTTCAGGAAATCGCAATTATGCCCTTGAAGAATCCAAATTTGCTTCTAACACCGATTAGAGGCGTCACTGGAATTCTGTTGTACGGTGAGGCAATATAGAATTTATGTACAGGGTGTCCCAAAATGACATGACACGTTTGATTTCCCTCTGGTGATCGTAAACCTCAACGCAAAACAATGATGCCTGTCTCCATCGAAAGCTGAGGCTCTAAGTATTTGTTCGGTACCATGTCATTCAAAGGTCCAGTTTCCGTGTTATGGCATGTGGTAAAATCTAATTCTAATTTAACAATACCGTCAACGACGAACTTTACTAACTACTAAGAACTTACTTCCCTTACCTCCTAAATGCGAGTGCGCAGACACACGCGCAATGGCGCGTTTGATGGGTCCTTTGTTTCGTTTGTGTTTCGTTTGAAGTCCCTACCCAACGTCCAAGGGGGTTGTCTTCGGGCACGGAAATTGGGCATGGTAACATGAGACACACGGTAAGGATTTTAGTGAATGCAAGGGGTTCCCTTTGGAGGTTTTTGTCAGCACTTTTGAATGACCATGGTACCATCGAACTAATACTTGATTGTTTGAAATACTTTGATTTCGATTGAGACCACCACTGGTCTCCATTGAGGCGCTCGAGCACGGCAGTGAAAATAAATGTGACATTATGTTGGGTTACACTGTACTATACGCTCATTACTTGGTCATAACTTGTTCACAGGTTGGTTTTCCATTTAGGATCGAGCGGTTGTGGTAAAAGCCTTTTTGCTGAGGCAACCGCAACTGAACTTGGAGCTCCGTTTTTCAACGTACAAGTCAGCCAACTCTTGAGCAAATACCATGGCGAGAGTGCCAATCTTGTGCGCCGGTTGTTCATACAACTCCGGCGCTACCCAACTTCTGTTTTATTCCTTGATGAAGTTGATGCCATTACAGGATCTCGTGACGGTACTTCGTCCGGAAGCCAGATGCTTGCGCTGAAAAGTCAGCTCCTACAGGAAATCAGCGGAGTGAATGCTAATACATCGAATTCGTACGTTGTCATCCTCGCTGCTACAAATATTCCAGATAGTTTAGGTAACCGCCTGTTTTTATTTCAAATTACATGCTCGTATGCGATCAAAACCGAGAATTTGTCAAATGCTGATAGCAATTTTTTCAATCAGTCAATACTTACTCGCAATACAAAACCGGAGAAGCACGACGAAAAATGTCGTAGGTGATGGGTCCTAATTTTGTGATTGCCACCTAATTGACAGACTAATTTATCAGGCGAACGTACATCTTCGTGCTCGGACATATAAACTTTGTTATTGTTACTGAGAGATGGCCTGTCGCATCTGCAGAGTCATTAATTTGTGCACGGATGACTTGTTACAGTTTCACTGTCTAACCAGAGATGAAAGAGAGCACAGCACTTATCAGTAACAGCATCTCTCGCAAAAAAGTAGTTGTGGTGACTCAGATTAGATCTGGTAAGAGGGTCACAAAACTTTGATATTAATCCATGCGGCAAGGGTGGCACTGAAAAATGGCGTATTAAACCAGTGCGAAAGTCAATGGTTATAACTTTAAAGCGATTATTCACAAAATCCCAGAAGTATCACTTTTTCTGAAAATAACACTGGGTTCCGGGGCAAAACGTTTGAGGACATATTTTGGCCCCACGACCATAATATTTGTAAATGGTTACTTGCCCACATTGCAAAAGTGGAAAATCCTTATGGCATTCTCTTTGCAACTATCGAACTAAATTTTTGTTGCCATCCAGAATGGTCAAATATACGTTTTCGATCCTGCGGCGTTGCCAGAAGTAAGACTATAGATCCACTGTGGAGATTTATCTGTGAGAAAATTGTTATTCAAACTAGCAAAATTCGTGGAAATCAATCATGACAACATACAAATGAGTATTTTGATAGTTTACTAAAACTGATTATTTGTGGAGTACCAAGTCTGGAATTTGTAGGAATCCAAGGGGAATTCACCATCTTAGCCCCCTCCTGTTACCCCTTTCGATTATAGAGGGTGCACTCCACAACAACACCATAGTTCCCCCAGTAACATAGTATTCCTGAAATATTTGCTCCCACCTCTCTCTTACGGCACTCTTGCGCATTAAAATTTCTACTGAAATTAATCTATACATCGGAGCAACTTCATGTTCATAAAAATGATTTAGAAGTCTTACACTTTGAATATTTTAATGGTAAACATTACAATTCCTGTTTTTAGACTCTGCTTTTAAAAGCCGGTTTAAATACAAAATCTTGGTGAAAAAACCAAACGCTGAGGAGCGGTTATTACTCATCAAATCCTGGTGCGCAAAGTATGGGATAACCATTACTGAAAATACAGGCCAAATGTTAAAGCAAAAGACAGTGGGGTAAGTTAGTAGATGTAGTTACTTACTTACTGCGTCACTACAAAAATTATCACGGAAAATTTGTTTGTGCAGTTACAGCGGAAGGGATGTCGCAACCGCGATGAGTTCCCTAAACTTCAAACCTCTCAACAAAATTCTGTCTGCAAAATATTTCTCCGTAGAAACAGCTTCTGGGAAGTATCACATTTGTGACAAGAGTGATAAGAACGCCGTACAAATTAATCCACTATCACTCGAACTGGAAGACATAGTTTCCCCTACAGTTGATGAGGTAACTCGTTTCGGCGTTCCGTTACATGAAAAATAAATTTTTCATAGAATTATTGCATTATTAATTTAATTGCAGAAAGACGTAATAGACCTGTTCTCCATCAAAAGAGTTTCCTCGACAGAAAATCTGAATTCATTGGCAAACACCTGGGATGTATCCGATATATCTGACAGTGAGGAAAAACAATCGACTTGTAATGACATGTATTCTTGCCTCTGCTGCATTCTATTTGGAGGCTAATTATAACAGTTATAATCTTTTGAGGTGCCTTATTCCTTACATTGAAATCAGTAATATTAACATAAACTGAATTCCGAAACAACTACATAATCTGAAAATGTCAAACCGACGAAACGACACAAGTCAACAAAGACAATGTTCAAATGGGACCATTTCATCTCATTCAGTAGTTACGACCTCGAGAGGTCAGCGATTTGTATTCCCTAAACGTATCTCTAAGCACACCCGACAACAATTTGGTCCTGCTAATCGGCTTTAAGGGTGGTCAGCGATAGGCGGTCATTGGTAAGTAAGGGGCGTAAAAGCAAGACGAAAAAACAAGCAACTTTTACGCCCCATTCCATGTGATTTAAGATGTTTTCACGGGTCGTGTACCCGAATTTCGGTGAAAAATCGGTAATTTGGTAAATCGGTCCAGATGATGGTCCGATACAAACATGTGGTAAAGTTTACTAACAATCCAGTTACATTGATCCATTGATATGAGAGTGGTCAACACTTTGCACATCCTAACTCTTCCAGATTCCATTTATGCTGGGAGTATGATTTCCAGCCTTGTACTATCCAGTGAAATGCAACATTTACGTATCCACGAGTGAAATAGTGGAGCGACCAGCGTATATTTATATTGCGTATGTATGTATATTGCGGGACTGCAAATCGTTCATACTGTGCGGCGCCCACCGTTACCATTTTTATGAAAATAGCTGGAATCCCATGCTTTTCTGCGCAGTTCTCAACTCTCAATGTTGGTGCAC
>WJFA01003388.1:0-13020 GCA_009870155.1 Pseudobourletiella spinata | reverse complement strand
ACACACACACACATACTCTCTCTCTCTCTCTCTCACACACACACACACATACAGGCACACACGCAGGCATCTGCATGCGCACAAAAAGGCCTCAAATCCCAGTCACATTGAGAGAAAAAAAGTGAAACTGGTCCACATCTTAAAATTTCATGCAATCAGTTTCGGGGGTGAAACCATGCATACACACGTACATATACACCAAAAGGCTTTTATAACTTTTTAAGCTCCTGGCCATCCCACGGCCCGCCCAATCCCTTCCTGCCTCACTCTCTGTTCCTGGAAGTGGCTATAAATTATTCAAAAACTACACAGATGGGCAGCTCCGTCAGCCTCACTCTCGTCTCAACTAATCTGACTGTGAGTGAGTGAGAGAGAGAGAGAGAGAGAGCTCGGGATAGGTACAGCGGGCGGAGCAGGGCAGGGGTATGTGGGCCTACATTATTTCATCAGGGTGAGGGAAAAAGCACGGAGGAAACTGCAGGGATGTCAGTCAGTCTGTGTACTCTCGTACTCCACAATATGGAGTGGCAATGGAAAGAGTCACACACAGAATTATACATTGACACACACACGCACACACACACACACATACACACACCAGCATACTCACACACACACACACATCCATCCGCCATGCATAATCATAACTAGTTGGAATACTAAATGAGAATCCCAGCATGTTATTTACAGAGTCCAATGGACCTCTGCGGTAGTAGTGGATGAAAAGCCTTTCAAAGTAATACAGTTGGAGGAGGACGTGATGTGACGGAGTGGAGTGGATATAGAGATGAGGCTGAAAGTCTTTCTCACTTCTTTGCTACGACACACACACACACATACAAACACACACACACACACACATTCGCAAACACACACACTGTAAGTTGTAACTGTCAGTTCAGTCACCAAGTTAGTATCTTATGTTTCCCTTGTGTGTGTATGTGTGTGTGTGTGCGCGCGCTCATGCTACTCTGTAAAAACCGATCAATGGGAGCAAAGGGTCAATGACAATATTTGACAGCTTGCCAAAAACTATATATGTGTGTGTGTGTATGTGTGTGTGTGTAAATATGGGAGAGGAGCACTGTGCAGTTGACGACGGAGCAACAAGATCACACAGATGATGAGATCCTTTCCCATCCTCTCTTGACTTTTGCCTCCATATCTTTCTTACTATATGTCTCTCACCCTCCCGCATGTGTCTACAGTGGAACAAACGGCTATTTACCAGTCTCCCTTCCAATTCACACACACACACACACACACACACACACACTTACACACAAAGAATTGATCCCATGAGGAAAATTCGCCAATGATAATAATACTTTGTCATAATCAACTGTAGTAATTTTAAAGGAAATGGCAGTGCAGCTGCATTGGAGGGGATCTGCATTGACATGATAGCAGGGCTGACTTGGTTTATATTTCTATCATAGGCCACCACCACATCCGCCTCTTCTACACCGCACATTACATCCTTGGAAAATGTGGCGAGAGAACATATAGAATATAATAAGTGTGCTCATCCTTTCTCTCTCTCTCTCTCTCAAGAGTTTTTCAGTCTCCAGTCGTCGTCGTCGTCGTCGTCACCAAAACCACTCCAGTCCATCGCTCCCGACCGACTCATTCTCCACTTTTGTGCTCCTCCAACTTTGTACTACTACTACTACTACTACTACTACTGTATCGTCAAATCCTAAGGGAGATTTATAATGGGAAGACAGGAGGAAAGACGCGGAGCGCTCAACAACCTTCGGCCAACCATACTCACTCCGAAAGTCTTTGGGAAAAGATAAATTTTGTCCCGCTCGACCCCTAAAAATGTCGTAGCCTTTACACTTACACACGGGCACACACGGCGCACTCATTGGACATAAATGGGAATGCACGCAGTCACATACACACACACACACACACGGCACATGCAGCAACACACACACTCAAACACACACGGCACATACAGCCACACACAAACACACACACACACACGTAAGGCACTCGCGCATAAGGAAAACGTAGGCACACACACACACACATAGCCGGAAGAATTGCAAGCGGACTACACATGACAGGATAGCACCTCGCATTGACCACCATATGTGCCAAAGATGGGGAAGAAGGGCAAGTTATACAGAGTAGATGATTCAGCCTGTTGTGACATTGTCAGCCTCAACGCCGTGACGTCATCATTACCCCTATCCTATCTATATGTGTTCTCCTTGGAGGAGTCAAGAACCTACAGAATTTAAGATGGTGAAAAGTGGCCGGCCGTTCTACTACTACGTACTGTGCTACTGCTCCCACTACAGATCCCTTTTGCCCACATACAAGATCATGGGGCATGGCTCACTTTGTAGCCCTCTCCCTGTCGTCAAGCATGTCATGTATATATGAAATGGAGGGAAACTCCTTATCGTTCCACTTGACTTGTTGCCCCTTTGGGTTGGACTCTACACACACACACACACACACACACACACACACACACGTACACGGTAGTAGTAAGTGGTCGTAGTAGTTGTGGTAGTAGTACACGGCCTCTGTGAGCGTACCATGACCATAAATTATCATCCTTACCAACACTAACACCACCAGCACCAGTACCACCACCACCACCACCACTACTACTACTACTACCGTCATCCCCTGACAAAGTGATACGAAAGTCACCGACACACTACGGCCGGCCTTTATGTATGCATATATGTACTTATGGGCAAGTAATTAATGTCCACCATAATAACAGTTACCGTCATCCCTTTTGTTATTGCTGTTACTATGCAGGAGTATGTGCCTGCATGTGCCGGCATGTGTGTGTGTGTGTGTGTGCGTGTGTGTGTGTGTGTGTCCGCCGGGAATTTAAATCATGTTTAAACCCCCATCACAGGAATTACATATATTACATGACAGGAGAGTGGGGAAAAGGAGATTATTTACATTGTCTACGGCAACTATGCCGCCGCAGTAGTAGTCTTACAATGAGCACATATACAATCTCGGAAATCCACCTCCTGCTCGTCTCACTTACCTCATTGCATACATTTAAAGACTTGTATTTTCCCAGTTTGAAATACAAAAGTGACTGCGGTGATGGATTCCAAATATTATTATTATTATTACTATTACCACCAAACTCAACTCAACTGGCAGAATGCATTTCCATCTCTCAGTTACTTCCCACCATTGATTTTCTACATGAGTTGACTGGACGGGAGTAGAGCACCTTCGAAGTCACTCACAGGCAGTCAGTCAGTCAGTCAGCCGGTTGAGTCAGTGATGATGAGGAAGATGATGATGATGGTAATAATAATAATCTTCATAACTGACACAATTTTTTTAAACTTAATTTCTCGTATAATTTAGCTTCCATGCCACGCCATGACATAATAATAAGTCACTCGGTCGAGTCCTACTGACTCACCCAGCATTTTCTGAGAGTTATGTGTGGCCGGGATTGTGCATGTGCTCTGGGTGGTTCCGGCAGACATTAATATCTTCTGCAGTTCCTTCCTAAATAATATAGTGCGGAAGACTCGGGAAATAACACAATACACTTGACAATTTTCTATGGGATTGCCCTACTCAAGTACGACACACACGCACACACACAAACACACACACACACACACACAGTGGAAAATACACACCAAAGTGTGCAGCACACACTCCAACAAACCAGCATATTTACTCATACGCTTTCAAACACCCACCCACACACGGGAAGGCGGAGTGGAGGACTTTTGAAAATTTCCCCTGTTATTGTGTGCCCGAATATTATGAAGCTATCGGGATTGTGATGATGATGATGATGATGATGATGATGATGATGTTGGGATGGAAAGGAAACCTGAGACAGTATTTCACGTAATGATTCCCCCCTTGCACCGTCATTTCTCCACTCTTTCATTATACGACGAGGCTCTATAGATATGGGCTCTTGACGGCGCGGGGTCAATGACTGGTTAGTTCACTTGGAGTGTCTTGCACATATACCCCCTTACCCCATTACCACTCATTCTTCATCTCTCTATGTAGCAGGCATGCACTCCTTCACATTCCCTTGGGCGAGCGAGCTACTCTCTCAAAAAGTATGTATATATATACATATATATGTATGTGTATATACATATATAATGTACAGTTGCCACTCTATGTGGTCCTCTGGCTCTCATAGACACACACACACACACACACATGCATGCATACATACTTACCGTCCCCAGCCTAACCTAGACCATATCGGGAAATATGGACTTGTTTTTTGCAAACTAGCAGACATATATTTGAGGTACATACGTATACACACACACAGGCACACAAACTTGCAGACCTTTTTTGGGTAACTAAGACACGGCAAAATGAGTAGTGACAACGGGAACAACAACAGGAGCACGAAGAAGAAGAAGAAGAAGAAGAAGATGGGAACAACGGCGATGACGACTTGACAGTGGCTTCAACTCTTGTTCCGTTTTCCGCTCCCTTACACTACTGTGTTACTTGTACGACGAATCCTAACCTACATAATAATAATAACAATAATAATAATTGTAATGCAGTTGACAGGTCACAGACATGCTGACATGATGCATTACAACCGTTGAAGTAATGCTCTGCCGTCGCCTCCGATTGCACACAGTCAAAAAAAAAACACACTTGCGAATGCACACGTACACAAATGCATGCAAATACACGCTCACATAGTCAAGCAAATATACGTACACACACATATAAATCCAACCAAAAACATACACACAAACACACACACACACACACACTCAGAAATCTAATGAAAACTCACCAATGTTCACACAGAAACAAACACACACTCAGAAATCCATTAAAAACCCATGCTCAGGCATACAAACAAGCACACACACACATGCACTGAAAAATCCACTTAAAACGCCAATTCTCTACACAGACCCAAACACACACTTGAGAGGCTCCATGCAAATCGAATTGCCAGCCTACTTTACTTTTTTTCACAGCTGAGGAAACACCCTGAAACTTCACTCGATACGGTAGTAAGTAGTAGTAGTTGTAGCACTATAGAACCTTTTTGCTGTCAGTAGTATAATCCAAAAGACATGATCTCAGTCAGTCAGTCAGCTCCAGTATAATCCCATTAATTCAAATCGATCAGGCTTCCGCCGCACAGTTTCCATATGACGCCGCGGCCGGAGCCGACGGGAAAATATCTCTTGTGACGCAGGAAAGTTATTTCTGTATACAAACATGTAGGATCACACACACACACACATGAAGAATTAAAAATCCTCTCATCATCATCATCATCATGGCTCTCTGTCAGGAACGCAACGTGAGCCATACTACGACATGGCATAGCATGGAAATAACTATGGGAAGGATGTAATAACCCAGTGCGACGGCGACCATGAACTCCAATATTTCTGTCATATGAGCGACCACCCGGGTCGTTGCTGACAGGTGGGTGGGTGTGTGGTGGTGGTGATGATGATGGTTTGTCGTGGTGGTGATACCAATTTGTGATTTTAACCAAACCTCTCTTGAAAAAATAGTAGTCCTGTTGCGTTCCGAGTGTTGAGGAGTCGGAAATTGAGGGAAATTGTCAGGGAGGATCTGTCAGACGGAAAAAGAGTTTTGAAAGCAGGAAGGAGCGGGAATGTTTGTGTGCGTGTGTGTGTGTGTGTGTCTGTTTGTTTGGGGTTGGTACGGAAGGGTGACGATGTTGTGAACAAGTTTTATTATAGCAGCTGCTAAGCTACCGTCATCCCGAGTTGGCCATCTCAAAACACCACATAGCATCTCATCGTATTCATCATCATCATATGCTGAGAGGGAAAACAAATCATAAAAGCAGTTCGAAAGTATGCGCAACCTCACACACACAGGCACACACAAAGGCACACACACACATACACACACACACACACACACATGTAAAATAACACTGCTGGGATCCCACGAGGTAACTCACGTCCGTATAAAACTTTGAACAACACCACAACTTCCCCACGCATTTGCCAAAAGGGATATAATATGAGAGCGCGGGGTGAGTGCAGATGGGCTCTTTTAGACACGCAATTTTTTCGCGTCTCTCTTTCGCACACACACACACACACACACATTTCGCAACCACATAACTCTTGTTGTTCTTCACTAGTAATGACGTTGTGCAGCAGTTACTTCATGCGTACAGAATGCGTCCCCACCGCGGCCGTTCGTATAGAATCTGACTGAGAGTGAGTGAGTGAGTGTGTTGCTTTAATGAGGCACTTACTTGTGTCTTGACACCGTCGCAAATCCAGAATGTCAATAATCTCTTCCACTTTCTCCAACTTCTCTGCTCGTGTAAATTTCCGATCGGGAAGTCTCAGTAAGGCGGTGTACTATGCATACAAATCATTAAAAAAAATACACACAAGGATTATTATACCAGTCATTTCCATTTCCATCCATTTAAAAATCCCACCCATTCCATTTCCAACAGACACGTTTCAATTAGTACACAATATATCCTCCATTATGTATGTGCTGCCGTGAGGTACTGTGAAATATTTTGTCCTCATATTCCATGGCCAAACTGTCAAAATTATTACCTCGGCTCAAAACACACACACACACACACACACACACACACACGGCAAACCTGGTTTCATGTCCACAAAACAGCATATTTTCCCTTTACGAGATTTCCCACTGTCCAATAATAATAGTCTGACCCACACAACAAGTGCCACTCTCCTGTGTGGCAATGATGATGATGATTATTATTATTATTTGCTGATACGCTCACATGGTATTCACCATCACCATGCTAAAATACCCTCGCCAGCACATTTTAGCCTTTTTTACGATCCAAATAACCAACTCTTCTTGACTGTGTGGCAGTCAGCGAATCGCTGCCCTTGAGGCACTTTATTAGCATTTTCTGCAATGCAGCAGGAGGCATTGACTGCCACAGGGTTGCGTTGTACGCATCCATATATGCATGTCCCGTTAGTTTTGTACTAACATTTATGCAATTAATACTCTAGCCAATGTTACGGAATAGACTAGGAAGCCCTGGCAAGGCATTTACAATGTTAATATGCGTTCAGAACGAGCCATGATTGAGACTATATCCTGCTAATTTAAAATCCATATTGCCCGCCAAACATATTTTTTTTGCACAGTCATGAAAACGGAAGGAAGCGCGGGAAAACCGGCTGGCCAATTGAGTGCACGTACATAACGCCAGTAATGCACGTGATCATGCTGCTTCTGCTGATGATGATGACAATGCTGAAAAACTGCTTGAAGAAAACTGGCCGTTTTCCACACTGCCACCAGCAGATTTTCTTAACTTATTTCATCGCCATTATTGCCATTATTGGGAGGAAATAATTACCAAAAAATTATCGAGAAGAATCAGTTGAAGAATATATTACATGCATCTGCATCTGGGAAAAGAGTTGGGGGATTCCCAAATGGAGGAGAAGACTGACAAGAATTGGCTGTGGTAGTACAGTAGCAGTAGCAAGTATAACTTAATTTGGCCACTAACTATATAGGAAAAGTTACTAGACGTTGCCATTAATGTTATTATTTTATATATATTTTTCCGCTTGTATACTAACTGGGATTGGAAAGGCTGAGAGCTTGTTTATATAATATAATTTCCCATCAACGCACATATACTAACTAATAAAAGCCGTAAAGTGTCTGGCTGAAGAAAATCATTATGGTGGGGCTGGTGTGGTGCGTGTACTGTTATTAGGATGCAGCAGTATGATGTGGTAGGCTACTATAGGGATTCTATGAGGCTCCAAGGGGGTGGTTTTGGTGCGTGTGAGAACTCATAGTATATAATATATATTTATGCATAGGAAATCCGTATTGTGCACATGTTCTCCCCTGCCTGTCTGGCTCTTGTCTGTTATACTAAAACTCTCTCTTTGTTCTCTGACTTCTAGGGAGGAACGGCTGGCCCAATATGTCAAAAAGAATATAGAGGAGGAAGAACAGAAAAGTGAGTATTTTATGAAGAGCGGAAGAATACATGGATGAGAACTTTTGGCGGCGGCGGCGTGTGAAAAAACTGAAGGAGAAAAAAAAATAGTCAATCTTCATATGGCAATCATTTATGAATGGCCTAACGCACATGCGAGTGAGGTTTACCGTCATCTTCTTCCCTAGTTTTTTTTTTGCCTTTTCAATGTATGTGTGCAATTTTCTGTGCAAATGTTGGAGAGCTGACTTTATGCGTCCGTCCGTTATATATGTGGACTTTCAGGTGGGTTGCCGTCGTCATCGTTGTCATCTATAAAATGATATTCTGCAACGTACTCTATGTGCCTCGGAATGAGTCAGTACTACAGACGAGTGGGAAATCCTGTCATTTCACTTTAGGCGAAAATCTTCAGTGTGTGTGTGTGTGTGTGAGTGTGTGAGTGTAAAATATTATTGACTTGTTCGGCATATAATGATGCACATATATGGATGTTATACACGGGAATATTTCAGTATATTGGTCGTATATGTATAAAACAATATATATTTCAAATGGGGAACTCACCACTAAGGTTTGTTTTAAAGTGAGTATCGGCGAAGAAAACATCGTGTTGGAGGACATAGCCGATTTTGGACCGACGAAGTCGCTTGCACAAAATTTCCCCGTTGAGACGAATACTTCCGGATTCCAGACGGAGTCTTCCTGAGAGGGAGTTCAACAGACTCGTCTTCCCGCAACCTGAAAAATAAGATCAATGTCAAGTTTTTTCTTATTTATTTCTTTATTTATTAATATTGTATGGATGTTGAAGTTAACGTCTTTTGATTTGATTCAGGGCTGCGACCTGCTGTGACTACAGTGACGGAGCTTTTCAAAATTCCGCCCCATATCAGTTTCCTCCCACAAAAGTTTCACAACAACTAATTCACCCCCCGCCTGTGCCTACGACTTGCCCGCCTGTGACTTTGGGCACAACTTTTGTTCAAGTTTCTCTATCAGTTGGTCACGGGAGGACCAAAACTTTTTATTAGCCGTATCAATGACTTTGTAACAATAAGGGAATCGATACTCTCACATGGTGAATTTTTTAAGGAATCCAAGGACTACTTTAAGGACTTTTCCCGTAGGGCTCACAATCCGATCCGGCTACAGGAGCGGAACAAGTTGAAGGAACAAAAAAGTTTTTCCTCGTCTTTCACAAAGAAGAACCAATAAGTCAATAGCGGGCCTTGTGTTTCCTCTTACACACACACACACACACGCGCACACACTCACAAACATGCCGCCATCCATGGATTCCGGAAGGGAAGGGACGGACGGACGCGAAACTCACTCGCTCACTCACTCACTCTCTCTCTCAGTGGAGTGCACAGCCTTGAACCCCAAGACTTATTGGATTTGAGGATGATCCCAGAGTGCCGGCAGTCGTGGCTTCCCGAGCCGCAGGATCTCACAGAAGCAGGAATTTGATTATTATGGGCCCTAGGTCGGCAATATTAATCTCAACCAAAGTTTCACCCGCACGCAGTGACACAGCCTTAGCTACATGCATGCATCCACGCCGTCAAAGATGTTACTATATGCTGTCCGCTACTATCTGCAATTTGGTGTTTTTTTTCTTTCGTTCTTCTTTCAGGAAAATCGATCCTGCAGATGCACACGGGAGCTCCCCGGTGAACCCTGCGACCCGGGAGAGCACCAGAAATTAGGGCGTCTCAAGTGGGGCAGAACCAATACTACTACTCAGTACTCCACTCCTACTTTTGTCGAGCCCAGCTCCAGAGCTCCCACTTGAAGCGGGACTGGGAGGAAAGTCACGTTCGACCACAATCAATACACTACTTGACATCAATGAAAGGAATTGAAACTGTTTGCCTCAACGTGATTTCGTCATTATTCCGCAGCTCCCACAAGCACTAAGCCTACCCTCATCCCACCGGATTACACTTTTGACAGGGAGTACCAGCAGCAGCAGCATTACCACGGAAATGGAAAATGACGATCGGGATTTAGAATCCTTTCAACTCCAAAATCACTCGTCACTGCCCCACCGCAGTCACTAGTGACACACACACACACATACATGGGGACGGAATGAAAAATGAAGTTGCAGGGCTAACCTGTTGGTCCCATGACGGCCAGCACCTCCCCCGGCCGCACTTCCCCGCATATATCTGACAGGATGAAGGAGTTGCCCGGTATCGGGCTCGTCCGTAGATTTGAGAAGGTGAGGTGACAGGAGTTCTCGGCATCTTTCAACTGATCACACCTGAAAGTCACATAGGAAAAAAAATAAAGTAAAAATATGCATTCATTACCGCAGCCACTAAACCGTCCAATATTCTAAAACTATATATTATACTTGTTCACACAGTGGTTCAATAATGTCAGAGGATTCAAGTAGGCCAAGCTCCGTCCTAAAGCCGTCATGATGATCAATGCCCACTCGTCCTGAAGTGTAATATGGAAGGGAGCGCGGGGAAACTGAACTTATTTATTCACGTCGCGTCAACTCGCGTCACAGGACTGGAAATTTGTTCCGCTTACAATTTTTTTCACCCACCAGCCACCTCTTCGGCTCCCAGCAGCGCTACTAATGCTACCCCTCATTCAAGACAATATTCATATGAAAATCAATAAGTCCGTGGTGGGCCTGTCACTTTTCCATTACGGCGAAACAATCCTTCCCGCTCCAGCTATTATTTGAGTGTGTCTGTGTGTGTGTGTGTGTGGTGTGTGTGTATGTGAACGCGGGAGTACACAAGATCCACTCTTTGGGTTATCTCACTCGGGCTTCACACGCACGTAACCGCACAGGAATGATGATGACGGTAGTGAACGAAGGCTCCACAGTTATGGACGAATTGGAAGTGGACCGGATTGTCTGTGAGCAACTGCAATAAGCACCGTCTTTTACTTGGGAGTTTGGGAGGCGATCGTTTGAATGAGTCTCAGCTTTACTGCCAGCCGTAAAATGTGAACGGGAGTTGCTCCCTCCCTGTTTGTATGGGTTTGAGTGTGTGTGTGTGTGTGTTTGTGTGTGTGTGTGTGTGTATGACTGTTTGTGCCCTGCTTCTCAGTTCACATTCGCAATAAAGAAGCAATTTGCCTACGTCGGGACCGTAGACTCCACCACAGCAATGGCTCAGTATCGGTGAGCCACACTGTATAGTGTCTTACCGGATCCCATGTCTTCAATGTATTTTCTTATGTGTTGATCGTTCTATAGTTTTCTAAACACACACACACAAACTCAAAGCCAGACACACATTTACATGAACACACATCCAACCTGAGCATACAA
This sequence comes from Pseudobourletiella spinata, assembly GCA_009870155.1. Lineage (NCBI taxonomy): Eukaryota > Metazoa > Arthropoda > Collembola > Symphypleona > Bourletiellidae > Pseudobourletiella > Pseudobourletiella spinata. Next base: position 1,738 of record WJFA01003388.1, on the reverse strand, counting down.
AAGTCTCCAGTGCCACTAGAACAGTTAGACGAGCCCACACTTTTGAATATTTCCATGCTGTCCTCATGGTGAGTGAGTGAGTGACTCAGTCAGTCGTCACTTGATTTAATTATTATGAAGCTGATTAATGGTAACGGTGTGTCTCTGCATTTAGCCTGGTATTCAAACTATGTTTTTTTCCCAGTCCACCACCGCCGGTGCCGCCGACCCTGCTTTTGTAACACATTTTTTTTTCTTTTAGGTTCGCCACACAGTTTACAACCGCCGCCGCCACTACCATCATCATCATCGTCACCAACAACATCAACACCATCACCGCAGCCAATGTGTAAAAGTGCTCCCTCTTCCCTTGGTGTCAATAACCTCATTTACCCAACAGCCTCGAAGATAAGGATGCCATTGGATACATGTATGCTATGTTTATGAAAATTAGTCAAATGCTCAATTGAAAACAACAACTGTGCTGCTGTGGGACTATAGTACGACGACTGCCGTGATTTTCCTGAGAAAACTCCAGCGACGCTGTATGATGAGTATGAGTGCGCCAGGAGCACGACGGCTCATTTCCTCCATTTCCCGTGTTTGTGTGTACACGCACCTAGTGTGTACCCAGCGTTTCTGTCAATTGCTCGCAACTGGAGTGAAGCACTGTAGACAATAGGGCTTTTGTACGGGTGGTGGTGGTGGTGGTAAACAAACTAGATATATGATTGTATATTTTGGAAAAAGGCCCATATAAGGCAACATTGGATGCACATATGGAGGGTTCAATACACTTTTGCCGCGGAGATTCTTCCTCCCTATTTTCTCTGTGTGTGTTTCTCCACTCCGTTGCTTTTATCGATCATTATTATTTTTTTTATTTTATGTTCCGGGACGACAGGAATGGCCAAAATGTTCTGCAACCTCCAATCATCTCCCGGGATTTCTATGTAATTTTCAAATCCGCCCAACTACAACTACCCGGGATGTCTGTGTAATTTTCAAATCCGCTCCACCTCAACGACCTTCCCGGGCCCAAACGGAACCAAGAATGAGGAGGAAATTGTTTTTTTTAAATTGATCCGGACATGAAGAGAACCAGTGACTGACTGCCTTACGGACTGAGCCTAGTGACTCAGTGAGTGGGACATGCCACATATGGAATCAATTTGTCCCTCCCGGCCAGCTCTTGGTTACCCCAAACCCAATAAGGTATTGTCCTCCACTTGCGTGCTGCACGGAGTCAGTTGCACGTTACATTTCAGGCGGCCACTGACTTTGAGGTTGAGTAAATAAATAAAGTAAATAAATAAATAAATAAGTTCCTCTCATGTTTTCCCTGCAGGTAGACCAAAGATCCTGCTCCATGTCAACCCACTAATACTGCACAGCCACGACCACGGTGCGTCACAACCGCTCACAAGTTTCGGGACCACTTTGAACTGGAATTCTCATAATATGCCACCGTATGATCTCTAATAATATACCCCCTCGTCTTTTTCATCTCTCCAATTTCCAATAGCCCGAAAGGACGTAAAAATATTTGCCAATAATAATAGTAATAAGAGTATGACAGATGACAGTATTTGAGTTTTTTTTCATTTAGTTTCCCATCTGCGGAGATGCTAGGAAAGGAACGGGAAGAGGATGCCGGCGGGGACGACGTATTATGAAGAAGGCGAAAGTGGATCCGTCGGTTCCAAGGACTTGCCAACGGGGGTTTCCACGAAAAGTGGCGGATAGTCCGTCCGTCCGT
>WJFA01003387.1:0-13024 GCA_009870155.1 Pseudobourletiella spinata | reverse complement strand
TCAAGCTTTAATGGACAGCAATTGAACAGGCAGGAGGAGATGTTTACTAATTTGGCAAAGACAGTGGTAATGCTCAAACGGTGATGACCCAAGTTGAACCATTCCACCGGCATGAGGTCAACTTTTGAGCACATAGGATTGCCAAGTCAGTACTAGTAGGATATCAACCCAATGAAACTATCCCATGGTTTCATCCAGCCAACTACCCAGAATTCGACTGCCAACATTTCATTGGCTCTCCTCACATGTCCTGCATGGTTATCAGAAACCCTGTATCCCCTCGAGTATAGGTTGACACTTTCTAAAAGAATTTCACTCAACTGTAATCATAGGTTAACTCATGGAACATCCACACTGAATTCAAACCGCTAACAATGAACCTGCAATAACCGTCTATCCTCTACTCGACCTCAGACTGATACGATGGATTTTCCAGACAGGGCATTTAAGTTGTGTCTCACACACATGTAAGTCAAGCCAACGTTCCGGGTTACAGATTAAATTCAGCACGTGCCGTAACACTACAAATTACGTGACATGAAGTTCAGTGCTCACGAACCCTGGATGGAGTTGACATCTATTTTATTCCCCATCCAGACTCGGACGATCAAATCTGGAGGGTGTATATAAATATACTGAAAAGGAGGCGGGAGTGGAGCAGCTGGTATTTGCCAGGAGTTATTCCCCACCCTATAAAATCCCACAAAGGACAGCCCATAGTAGGACAGCGTGAGGAGCAAAAGCAAGTTGGCAGACATACAGTTCTTAAAGTTGGACCATATATACTACTCAGCACAACACAACACAAATCCCATTTCATTCCAAGAGATGCTATACGGTTATCAATACGATTCCTGATCATTAAGCTGGATTATAAGCCGTAATAATACTGCTATCAGAAATCCCAAACTTTTATTGAAAGCCAGCCACTATCCAGTAGGACAGTGCCTCAGAATCTCCTCACCCACAGTCCTACTCCAGCTCCATTTTTCACACAAACTAATGCAATGCATAACATAGGAGACTTCCAAGTATATATTCCCAAGACGTAATGTGAAAGCAAGTTGGAAGAGACCCTTGTCATGATTTTCGTGGAACAAGGACCCTTACGACATTTTCAGTTTACCACGATGATACAGAGTTAGTTAAACCCAAGCCTGCCAACTCATCCGTTGGCTCTGACTGAGTGACTCTGAACCACATCATCAAACTTATTTTATTATCCATAATATATACGAGTACAACGGTAGTTAGAATACAGGCAGAGGCCATGTTTCATGAACTTAAGTCCGTACATTATCTCTCGCAGCATCATTGCTTCCACTCGACAATCCGTGTTATCAAAATGGCTATTAGATGTGTGATTCTAAATCCCCTTTGAGACTTGTTTTACGCAAGCCTTTCTCGATCATCAGCCGAGTTATGAATCCATGAGGAAACAGAAAACCAAAACACTATCGTTCTTCATCTTCAAAAGATTATCCGTCCCTGCTATTCCATGCAGTATAACTCACATCTCGAGGTTTTATCTCGAGATCGGGAAGAAGGAGAGGCGATCGGTAACACCTTGCCTGAGAGCTAGACAAAACAAATGAAGATTGGGGTTTCGAGTAGCCAAATTTTTCACTCCTCTCCCCCCTTTCCTCACTTGGATGCCTACTTGGATCTCGGGAAAATACAATGAGGTGCTCTAGTCTTTTCCACCACTGCCTTTACGAAGGATTCAGTAGCGGACGTTAGAATAAACAATCCATGCCGCTGTCACTGTCAGCCACGTTCATTTATCGGAGCTAATGATTCATGGTGATTCATGACCATACAGTTTTTCACCCTCCTCGCCTGTCTCTCTGCGGTGGAAAGACCAAGGGCTGTCAGAGAGCTCAGGGAGAGAGGGAGGATTGACGGAAACGGCTTGTACCCCCGCCTTGGACACAGAGGCGAAAACCCAGCCGAATTGCTTCGGTACAATGGATCTTCCTAAACATATTTCTTGACAACTTGAGTATCGATCTTATCATCTTTTCTCATCACCTCAGCCATAGCAATCATGTACTCACAGTCCCAGTCCTTTTCTATATTGCCGTAGTACTTCAACAAAGGATTGGACTCTAATTTTCTCCCAATATTGTATAAGAAGTAACGGAGTAAAGTTAAAATTTAATAACCAGGATATTGAGCTCCCCCGTCTCTGCATCATCTCGTCAGTTGAACAAATAATGTACATACAGTGAATCCCCGTGGCAATCATTAGAAGTCAAACTCTGCATAATTATACTTTCTTAGCGTTTCCTTGTGAACTTTATACTGGGAATATGGAAAACTTGTGAGTTTTCTTTATTGATTGAAATTGAGCTGGAGCAAAATAGAAAGGTTACAATTCAAACTCTTTAAAAACTAAAATAATATTTCTCCAATTTGAGCGTAAGAAGTTATCACCAAGACACATTAGTTGACTACTACAACTTCCGCCTCTGCGATCTGCGACTACCCCGTCTACCGTCTACCGTTTACGCCAGTTGACGAAACCATTTAGTTTTTTATCTCCTTGGCACCGTCATGACTGCTCCCATTTTCCTTTGAATAAGTTTCAGGTGAAATGAGACTTGTGTGTACCGAGACGAAAGCAATGGTTCGTCAGCTTCGTGGCTTCCCGGGAACATTCTGGCGACTAGGAATTCCAGTTGCGCACAACTCCCAACACCATGAATGAGAGAGCATTCCAAGTGTCAATCTGAGGAATAGAAGGCAATGCGGCGGGACAAATGATTTCACAGTATGCTCATGCTATTATGTGAGAAGAGTATGGAAGCGACGACATTTCCGCCGCCTTTTTCTCTCCCACTTTAAGTGCGGCTAGCTCTTACGCATTGTTTCCGAGCATTGTGCGTGTGTGGGAGAGGAATGGGAACGCATTTTTATGGGTTGACAGGACGCACTTTCCCGGATAGTTGAGCTCAAAGTGCGGAACAATATATGGATGCGTGTGCTCCACCATCCCGTTGGAAATTGATTTAGACAGCCAACGGCTGTCATTCATCATTCCACTCGGCCGCTGCTCCTGGTTGTTTTGGAATATCTCCGCGACGTTTGGATAAGGGAGTCCGTCTTTTGATCTCCACTTTCATGCGACGAGAGGGAGTTCATCTTAAAGTCGTCTTGTTTTATTAGTTAAAAGACTTTTGGTGAGTGAGTTGGGAAGAACTGACGGCTTCAAAGCTTGGAACATCTCTAATCCTTTCGGAGCAATAAAATAAACATATTACTAAGTTTGAGAGTTGAGGAAATGGCACATCGCCTGTAGCCCTCTGTTCTCCGGAAAGTAATAATAATATAGTCGGAGCCCCAGCACCGAAAGACTATACTTACTCCTCTACAATCCAAGCGCGGAGAGTCAGGATTTACGTTTCTGTCTTATACATTCTGACGGGTCTGTCTCGCTGTAATTCCCCACACCCACTACTACTACCACTGCGACGGCAGCTTCATCCCGTGTGTGACCGGTGCAAGAGGACTCTATTCTGTCTGCTTTGACAGGGAAATCTGTATGGCATAGACGAGGCCCAATCTTGGGGTAGAAGAACTGGGCACTTTGAAGCATTTTGAAGAAACGGAGGAGAGCCGTATGTTTGGACTGCTCATCTTAACTCCCTATCTGTATCTGTTCTCTCAAGGAGTGAGCAAACTGTGTCAACGGCCTCATCGGTTAGTGTTTGAGTAGAATACAAAACTTTTTAGCCTCCTCCCTCAGTTGGCAACTCCAGCTCGTTACCGAGGGTAAGAGGTGTGAACATGTTCGAAGAGGGACAAGTAAATTAAATTATATGAGTACGTTTCCGCTGTAAACTAGAGTCTGGGCGTCTCCGTTGCAATGGTTCAAGCATATATATTTCCCCCCTCACTGCATCTTCCTCTGCTCTCGTCGTCAAGATGAGCTGAAGAGAGAAGAGATAGAGAGAGGGAGAGATGGAAGCACAGAAAACGACTTGGTGCGGCTGTATAACTCTTTGGTAACCTCGTCGTGGATTTGAGAGGAATATATATATGTATATGCATGTACAGGTTACTTTTCAAACAAAGTATTACTGCCAAAGGAGACAACTGGCAGGTAGGTACTTCCCAACATGGCCACCATCAATATCCTTAATCTGCTGCAGATTATCCACCCCGCTTTGACTCGAGTAATAATCATGATCCACTCTCATGGTATTTCTCTGTGTGGGAAGGTGGTGGGGGTCTGGGGGTAGTGGAGGATCCACATAGTACACGCTGCTCTCCCACAACTCCGCATCTCTCCATTCCTCGAACTCCGCTCGCCTCGCATGAATGGCTGATTGTTCATTTTTCCGAGATAAATGAAGACATTTTTGTATTTGGGCTCGCACAGTGTACGTGGCAAAGTCGGGATGAGTGGCAGGCTCCAGATGAAGCTCGGAGAAGGGAAGTTTGAGATGATGGGAGTCGAGGCTAATTATATGCAAATCTGAAGACACAGTCCTTCTTCTCCTCCAGAGTTCTGACTTAACCCGAAGTCAGGACGCTCACATGGTGCTAATTTAAATACATTTATGCATACGGCTCCGCTGATATGCGGTCCAACTTGGCTATGTACTGATCTGAAGACAATCATTCCTTCCACTCTTCCCATATCTCTCCCTCTCGCCTTGGACCGGTCCGACATACGAGGGCAACTCCAGGGTGATTTCATAATCAGTTCCTCACTTTCAAACTGCGCGCTTCACACTCTTCCGCCACAAACTAGGCTAATTGGTTCTGGTAAAAATTAATAAAGTTACGACAGATCAAACATCACCACTTTTTAGGTGTGCGGAATCCCCTCGTCAAATAAAAAAACGCCTGGAGAAGCTGCTCCTAATTGAATTTTGTATTCAAAAGGGAGCGAGTCTACAACCGTGAGAAATCAAGGGGACTGAGTCGCATTTCATTTCCAGGGAATGGAACATTGTACGCAAAATGGTATAGTGGATAACACGTCAATGGCTCACACGAGTAAGATGGTCGTATGCGCACGTGGAGAGGTCTGATAAACCCGAACTTCACCTCAACTTCAATCTCGGATGCGCGGTTTCTAGTTCATGTATGTTCTTCCGTCAAGTGTGTACATGTTCCTGAGTGTGTCTGTGTCTGTGTGTCAATTTATGTGCGTACGTGTGTGTAACTTTGGACTTTGGACAGAAAATCGGAACCGTTGTTGGGAATGACGAAGGGATCCGGAGACAAAAAGTCTGAACGTCTGGCTGGGAAGAACTTTTCTCATTTGTCCCACTCAAAAAGGTGTTTTGAGCGGCGGAGAACTGTAGAATTTTACGTTGGACAATTTTCACCATGTGTTACACGCGGAGCTCTTACGGTATGCTCTACCTCGCCGTACTACTACCATCTGGGCTCATCCATCCTCTTAACCGACCTACCATTATATCTTGTAGTCGGCCGACAGGACTCATCGCCGAGTCTAACTTAAGCGCTGTCATCTTCCCTTACACCGCTCACACAGTGGCCTTCATATGCTCCTGCGAGGGCTCAACAACGAATCTGAGCCGCCGACACTCACGTCCCGTGAAAACGAATGAGCTATAAAACGGAATGAAGGGCATGAGTATTCTCAATCTCGACTGAAATAGAGAAGCAATCCTTGTTATCTTCCTTCAAGAGGGAATAAATGCATTTTCCTTCTCAATCTCCGCCTTGGGAGGAACGCCACTTCCACCACCAAGGGAGTGAGTTAGGTCAGAAATCAGGAGAATCGATTTGCTACAACTCTCCATCCCATACCTCTCTCTCTCTCTCTCTCTCTCTCTCTCTCTCTCTCTCCCTCTGTGGTCCTTTTCCCTGATTCAGCTATTACCTCCCACATTTTTCCTCCTACTCCCAATTCCCTACATGTGTCACGCTCATTTGTATTCATTTATTAATTATCCCGTCCGTTGAGGGGGAGTCCGCCCCATATCAGGCACACTGGGAGGTAATCACCGCCAGACTTTTCTCTCCTTCGCATCGTAAGGCCCTCATTTCATTTTTCCAGCGGACTTTCCCACTAAAAATTAATTGCTAGCTTTCCATAAAACTTCTCCTCTCAGCCCAGTTTTTGCATAGAAAGTGGACTTAATTCGATTGCCTCCCTGTTTATAATGGGTACTGGCTAGTGGGAACCGGCTCTCCCTGATACGCAACTCCATCGCCATGTCGACTGGACGGAGGGAGGATTCACTATGTGTAATGTGGATGGTGGGATACATGGCTTCGAATGTTCAACTCCTTTTCTCATTCCCCTCCACCCTCTCACAGATTTGAGACATAAACAGGCTCACTTGCAACGTCGACATTCGTGTCCAGGACATTATTTGTCGACCTCTCAAACCGATCCTTCCCTTTGCTTATCAGGAGAGGATAAGGGCAGACTGTACTTGCTCCTCCATCCTTTCAATGTATTTTCAGCATCGTGAGAATGTAGCGCGGTTAGGATTTCCTCCTAGTCTATATAGTGTGCGTCATTCCCCTATAAGTTAATGCTGACAGGAGGCGGCGGGAAGTTGGAGTGTGTTGTGTGTGTGTGTGTGTGTGTGTGTGTGTGTTTGTGTGTGTGCCGTGCCGACACTGATGTCATGACGAACAAATTCTACCAATTTGTTCCCGAGTGGGTTTCGGGGCATAAATTTCACAGTTAACATGCATTACGTTGTGCTAAATGAAATGGGCTCCGTGTAAACACAGATGGAACTCATCGTTGCATGTGCTTTAAGGTGCATTCCTCGGTGGTAACCAACCTTGGCGGGTGCTACAGGGAGGAAATGAGACCCGTGTTTACACACTCGTGGATGGACGATTAGCCGACTCCACGACGACGTAACGGCGGCGGGACATCCAAGTTAGCGGAACAACTTTGCACTCTCTGTACGGTACTCGAAACGGTAGAGTAAATGCAAGACGCAGCGGCGGCATCTGATGCTGCTGAAAACTGGGAAAACCCTGTTTTTGTTAAGCCTGGAGCTATTATAATGGTCAAAGTGCTGTTCAAACATGATGATGGTATGAAGTTAAGGGAGAACATGATAAGTCTCTCTGCCTCTGAGCCAAGCCGCACTCTCATCAAATCTACGGGAGTCATCATCATCATCATCATCGTCATCCTCTTCCTCCTCTTACATTATATTTTCTTTGTGCTTCACCAAAGCCCGATCCGTCGGCGGGCTGGTTTGTGCGGGGCTGTGTTCATGCTCCCGTTTGTGTTCGCGGCAGATGAGGACGAAGAAGGGAAAACTTTAACGATTTATAAAAGCTTTATCAGGATGGTGCTCGTCTTTGCGGTTTTCGCACACACACACACACACACGCACACTCACACAGCCAAACGCACACGTACATACACGAGTGCACATACTAACTGCGTATGTGCGCCAGTTGCATTATTATTGACAGAGGCGTTACGGCGGCGACCCCGTCGTCGGCTTTCTGTGCTTTCTCACTATCGGCCATGCACTGTTATTATGTGACCGCAAATGTGGAGCCACTTACCGCCGAGCTTCGAGTTCTGTACATTTCACCCCACGCAAACACTTGAGAGAGTGAAGCAGAGTGTTGGAAAACTTTTCGGGGGATTATACTCCAATCCACTCATGGGAGGATTTCGCCGAAAATAATGCTCTTTTTCCATCACAGCCACCCCGTCAGTTTCCAACATGGTGAAATGATGAGATCCGCTCCCCTCTCCGGTACTCCTCTTGCACTTCCGTTCATGGATGCGAATATGGTACAGTTTATGGAAGTAGAAAGATCTACTGAAATCCAAAGTTGTGGGAAGCACTGGGCTCCTCAATGCATAGATGATGGTACACCTGATCGGGGCTCACTATAAAAATTCTGCACAGGATTTTCCACGGGGAACGAACGACCTTATGAAAGGTCAGGGCGCCACCATCTACTTCTCCGGCCCGCTTCCGGAGGAGCCGCAATATCCCCTCTACGCGCAGAGCTCAGACAGTGACATTGGGAGTTTTCGGGGATTTTCCCACTCCCAAAGTTGACGCTGTCATTGAACATCATTCTTCCATTCCCTGCCGACCTGAATACACAATGAATGAATGATGCTGGAGGAGGTGGTAATTCCGCAATTCCCAGGATTGCTCCACACGAATACATATTTGCCGACGTAAAGGGGCCCCTCCAACTCGGAAGAAATCCGGACCTACTCCCCTCCATCTCCTTCTATCCAAAATGTTGGCACAGTGTATATAAACCTCTCGGATTACCGCTTAAACCTCCGGAGACCATTCCGTCTCTACCTTACGACGAGTAGTGTGCACAGTTTCCTCCACAGACGGAGGGAAAATTGGGTGAGGTGAAGTTTTGGAGGATCAGCGTGGAGAGCCTATAAAGACTTCCATTGAGGCTTTAAGACACAACATCATACAGTGAAAGTGATTAAAGGTAGGGAGGATTCTCTTAAGAGGTGGAGGAGGAGGAGGAGGAGGCGCGAGATACGAATGCGGAAGTGGGAATGAATATCACGTTTCCATATGCTCGCAGAGCGTATGATATAAGGACACGGGTGAGCGGGTGATGTGCACATTCCCACATGGAGAAGTGTTAAACGGTCATGACGACTCCAAGAGTGTGTTGTACGACTTGTTCTTATATCAAAAAATCCTATCTCCGTCTCACTGCCACGCCCGTCCCACTGCAAATCCCTGCCAAAAACTGTATGACGAGCGAAATCTCAGACAGATTGACATTCACCGCGGAATGAGCTCAAGTTTATGAGCTGGAAGTTCTTGCCACAACCTTGTTCCTCGGAATGTTCACCCCTCGTAATTGGAGATTTAGAGGGGTGGGCTGGACGAGGAGGGGAAATATATGACACTATCTGAGCCGCTCCAAGATTTTTTAACAAGTGTAACCACAAAATCTTTATGTAGGCACGTGTGCTCTCCCAGTGGGGAAAAATACTTTGGGTTGACACATTCTGAGAAAAGGACGAGAAATGTAGATTTTTCCTCAGGAAACTTTTTAGCTTTCCTGCGACAAACACCCGCGCGCACACACACACACAAACACACACACACACACAAACACTCATACATGCACTTACACACAACCCTTGTGCACTTTGTGAGGTACAGATTGTCGCAATGCGAAATATATATGCAGTGTCAAATTTCCACCAAATGAATTTCGCCGACCCGAGAGAAAGTTGTGTGATCATTCGGAATACGTGCAACCCTCCAAATTACTTTGATACTCCGACTACGAAGGGAGAGTTCCTCAACTTTCCCACTTTTCCACATAGAGCACACCCTCCGGACGAGGACTTTAGTTTTTGAATTTCCTCAACGCTCTCACTCTCACTTTCCATTCTGGATTTCATTCTCATTCCCACTCGTACTGTCAGTGTCGCTCACACGTCGGATTGCACGGTCTTATCAAGAGGAATATTTTACACGTGTCTGGAGGCAGGGCGTCCAGTTGTTGTTCAAACTACCCGTGCATCAAGCTATCATTTACACAGCTTATATAATATACATCTGTTTACGTCGGCCTCATTATTTGCTAGCTGGCACTCACCTGCTGCGCAGCAAGCCTTTGTCAAAGAACTCTGGGGACTGCCGGAGAAATTAGGCGTATAATAATAATGATGATTTTAAATACACAAATTTCTCTACTCAAGTTCTGACGGAAACGATTTCGACGACGATCTCTGAAGATTTGAACACGTGCCATCTCAAAATCAAGGGCAAGTGAGAGTTTTACAGCGAATTTTCTAAGTTAGTTTCACAAGGATTCTGCAATAAGCTTCTTTCCGCCAGTTCCCATCAAAACTTTTCCCCTCTGTAGTGGCGGCAAAGGCCGTTCAAAATTAAAAAAGTCTTTAACGAGGAGGGATGGAAGAGGGAGACTTGGGAAGGGTAGCAGTAAATCAGCATGTCTCCGTCCAAGAAAGATGCATCCCATGCAGGGCATCCTGATCCAATTAATCAGTCCCACATCTGTTTTACTGTCCATTTGTTTCGGCGTCTCTGTAGGAGTGTCCCTGGTCTAGGAGTAGTAGGGACTATGTAGCTTCATTCGGTTGTGGGGAACATTGGATAGGATAGGAATGACTGCGGTGGTGGTGGGTGTTAGTATATAATTCCCGGATCCTTTGGCATGAATGGTGCCGTAGAGTACGTCCCTAATGGCGGTTATTGGGACCACACGGTGTGACACGCTGACGGGTTTTCTGTCCGTGCTCGTAGGAAAGCGTGGGAATCCGTTTGAAGTGATCGCGTCAGGGGGAACCGCACGACACAGAGATCTGTATGGAGCTCCGTGTGCATCCCTCCAATAGGATGCTGATACATCCGGCTTTTTGACAGTAATAGGATCCCCTCTCATCATCATCGGTGGAGTTCCGCCAGAGTGCAACTGAGCGGACATTAGCCTAGGTCGTCGTTAGAGCTCCCGCCCGCCTGAAGGCTATATTTGTGACCGACGGAGGAGGAGGAGGAGGAGGAGGAGGAATAGCAGCCTCGTTGAGGCGGAGGAGATGGAAGGATAAGTAAAATAAGGTTACGGTCCACTTGCTAGTGAGTGTAAAGCTGTTAGCCGACCAATCTAACGTGGCAAGAGAGCGGGGGACGGGGAGAGTGGCCATTGACTGCCAGGGAGAAGTCTGTAGGAAAACGATAAAGCTCCCACTCCTGCCGCTTCTTTGGACAGACGTGGATTTATACTGGACTGGTTGTTGTCCCGAGCAGACCCTCGGTTTGTGTAGAGAAATACACCCATCTCTCCATTCCGCTCCATTCATTCCGTTCCGAAACATCAGACTCGGCTCCTATTTTTCTCCCCCGTACAAGTGCGGAGGAGGACATGCAGTCTCACACACAGAAGCATGGACACACACACACACACACACACACACGTACACATACAAAAATCCATGCATGCAGTCCCCAAATTTTTGTACAGCGTCGGAATTTGTGAAAATTGCCGCCCACAAAGGCCCACATATATGCACACATATGGAAATACAACGTGAGCCCCTGTAAGTACACACGTTATATTGAAGGGTCGATTCAGGCGAGCAGTAGACCGCAGACTGGACCGGAAAGGACGTGAAGCGCGCAGGGTAATCCACCAAATGACCCTCCATGCTCATTTTCACAAATTGGGATGCAGGCTACATTTTGCTTTCTCAGCAACCAGGCTCCCCTCCCATAGAGCTGGCCCGATTGCTCCCATCCCGAACACACATGAATGCACACTACATGTTCACTAACATACTCACATATTCACATACTCGTATACACACATGCGTATACACTTGCCCGTACAAAAACAGGCTCACACATTTACATGCTCACACAAACACACACACACACACACACACGTACATTAACGTGCACCAACTTGAATGCCCACACAGACCCACTCACACACTTTCCGATGCGCACACACATACCTGTATATGCTGTCTTAATGTGCTCGAACATAACCACACATACAACCAACCCGCCTACCATCATCCCGTATAACAGATTGTACATACAACTCTGCTCCGATTAGAATATCAAATCGTATTCCTCCGCGGGAAAATGACACTAATGTCCCATCCTCGTGGCGTGACAAAAGAAATACTCGCACGGATTCACCAATCTCGGCGCACTCAACTGAGTGCGCAATAAGTTCATTACGACGCCGGCAGTAAAATACTGCCGCAAATCCAGAATCCTTTATGGGACTCCTCAACCTCTTCTTTTTCTTCTTCTTCTTCTTCTTCTTCTTCTCCTCCTCCTCCTCCAACTCCTCCTCCCCAAACTTTACCATCTTCAGTCAATTAGCTTGAAACATTTACGACACATTACGGGAAGGGGAGACCGGCCATTGTTTACTCCACTCTATAAAAGCGACGGTTCTCACACCCACTCCTTCCCATTTTCACTCCCAGTCCATCATGTCCCCCCCCCTCCTTTTGGATGACCCCACAGTTGGTATTGCTGTCAGTGCTGCTTTTGTTTTGTTGTTCTTTTGTGAGACCTACTATTTTTTACCGAAATACTCCTGTTCGGAATGTGAAAGAGCATTGTGAAAATGACAAATTAGCGGATGGAGCAGGGAATGGATGTCAACTAAAAAATTGAAAAATAAGATACACCTTTTGTCTAAGCAGGCGTCGTCATATACCAAATACGTCGAGGCCATTTACGGTAAAATAACGACACTTGTGTAAGCTCTGTACATTTCTTTAGATAAACTTGTACCACGAGCAATTCGTTTTTTACTCACCCGCTCCGCTCATGCGTATTGGCGTTTGCACGTCCCACCATAATTAATAGTTTATGTGGTGGCAGTCTCTGGTCGCCGGAGTGAGTTCCTACGTGTGTGTGTGTGTTTGTGTATGTGTGTATGTTTGTGCATACGTGTGCGTGTGCAACCGTGAACTGAGCTGATGATTCCGTTGAGACACACGGAGGTATGCACTCAAGGCTACGGCATGATTTGAGTGCGTTCCTGTGCAAATGTCCCTGTTCCGACATAAAAGGATAGGATATTAGGGAGCCGTGTGGACAGGAGTGATCCATCAAGGCTGCTGCAGGGGCATTTAGAGCTATATGTTATCTTATCCTCGAGTAATCATCATAAGGATCAAGTTTCCTCACGCCGTACCCCCCCCCCTCCCCCGCGGATAGCATTAATTTCTGTGGCTCCCTCAGATATGTCATATTTGTTCAGCATCATCATTCCCTTACCTCCTCATCTTGGTTATGTTATGAGAAATCGCTTTGAGTACAGCTTGTTCGGAGCTGAAATCTTTTATATCCAACATTATTTTGTCCTATGATCAATAATAATGATGAGGAGTTCAAGACAGGGAGAAGAAAAATCTCTCTGAAGGAAATCCACATGATGGGACCAACTTGGACTTTGGTGGCGTATGGATTCTTGGATTTCCTTAAGCGTCGATGAATAGTCGAATAATTGGACTACAATTGGGGAAATATTCACACGCTAATAACAGAGGACAACGAAG
>WJFA01003386.1:0-13024 GCA_009870155.1 Pseudobourletiella spinata | reverse complement strand
AATCCACCAATCATACAGAACACTCCAAATAACGTTATTTTCTTATTAATGGACTTCTTTGAATTTTGAATAATGATTTTCCATACATTTTGTATAACACAGCTGCAACATTTATACTTTCCGCAATGGCCGCCACGAGCAATTAATGCGTCGACATGGAAACATTAAATTTTGCCTTTAGGAATTTAAAGAGTTGTCGCAGGTTAAATTTTGCAACTGACGGAAAAGTCAAATGTTAAAATTTGCAGTTTAACCGTCGATATGCTGACTTAAAAATCCCATGTTAAATCCCATAAGGATTTTCTAGTTTTTGATTTCGAGGGAGTACTCATTAACACACATATTGCCTAATAGCGCGAAAGTTGGCTACAAAACTTTTTGGCTCAGAACGCGGCGAGATTTTCAGAATAGGTAAAACAGGTTTTGCTAGCCATGCAGAGGTGGTATGAGGAAGCGAACAAAACCTACATACAGCAACTGGAGAGGGATTTTTGCGTTATTTGCCAAAAATCACTCGAAATTGTAAACTGCGATTTTCTCATGGGATTTAACATGGGAAATTAGCATTAATCTCGTGAGCACGTACTATACATACCCTACATGCCTACATATCCCCTCACATACTCTATGCGTCGATTGACTCCGAAACTTTGGGATCCTCTTGTGGGGTCAATCCTGAGTTTTGAGTTAACCGCCTACTGCTTTGTGAGGGGGCATATTTATGCAAAGGCTCCATTTGGAGTCAATGCTGTCCACCGAAGACACATGAATATTGTACCTTGTCAGCCAAACCCGATTTTCCGCACCTACGAGTTAGGCATCAGCAACAGTCACCATTCTGTGCTTTGGCTACAATTGGAGATGATCTCTCAATATTTAATGCCATAACTTTATCCTGGAAAAGGAACTTTCCTTAAAAAAATTGCTGAGAAGTTCCAGTCCTTGGAAGAACTTTTGTTATGTACCATATTAAATTGTCGGTTATTTGACGAAACTTATTAGCATGAAATGAGAGTCAGAAATAAAATTCTTTTATTTTTAGTTCAAGAAAATTTCGTTTTAAAGTTTAAGTTCCAGGTTACCGTTCCTGACACGGTTTAACTGCCTTCCTGACTGCCAGACTGCCAGCACAATGTGGCATTTCAGTCGGATAAATTGTTTGCTCTGAAGCCAACTCAATTAGTCCTCCGCGTTACAGGTACTGCTGTCTGTCTGCAATCTCCGACCCTAAGATAATCTTTTCAGAGTAATGAAAGGGCATGAATTTTTAATGTCTTAATTTACGCATCAATTGCTCATGTCTTGCAGGTACCCCGGACCTGCATAATTGAAGGGACCACTCTTCGTATGATCTCATTAGACTCGGAATGAATTTTTAAACATTTTCCCCTACCTTTTGAAAATAGGTCAAGACATATATACATGCAATTGCTGGAGACACGTCTCATGACTAGGTAAGGCTGCGCCGTTCGTACTTCACTCCGCTGCACTGAAACCCATTCTCAGGTTGTCTTTATTTAGAGATGCCAGTTATGTACTATACCTGCTTTCTTATTGTGTGCCTCATTACCTGTGCGCGGAAGTCCTGTTTTTCAACCAGATCATGCAGAACACTGCAGAGCAAACTGTGCAACCAGCAGGTAGAGAGGATGAAATTACTCCTAAATTGTACCATCAGCTCTCAAAACAGGATAATAGGGTTCGAAAATTTGTAGTCACGATCGTGTTCTCGGAGGAATCCTACACATTACTGCCAATACTCCATGCCGTCAGCTTTTCACTGTCTTCATTACTGGGCGATTGAACCCTCAAGCCAAACAGTAACTTGAGAACTGCATTCATCACATCATTCCATTCGATTGCAGAGTAAATGTGGGCGGGATGGAAATTTGGAACTTGCAAATATTTTAATAGCAATACAATCAGGATGGCAAGATTTATAGAGCGAGCAAATTGAGGTGTGAGGAAAGATGGTTGTTCCAAGTAATTTTACAAAGCACCGCGTGTACAGAGTGTGTGAATCTCAGCAGACCGTAGGTGTATCATTACACAACACATACACAGAGAAATTTAATGATGGTGAAAAAAATTATCAACAAATAAAAGTGTTTGTGAGGATCCTGCGGGCTCCGACCCCTCATCATATGTGTTGTGTTGGTTCTTGATTTTTCAGTTTTTTATCCTTCCTTCATCGTGGGCTTCTCACATCACAGAGTCGTTACGATTAATTGGGTCATCCCGCTGGTATACAAGCATGTGCAGAGGGAGACCATGGGTTGGGATGTCATTTCACTTTATGAGTCGGTATCCCTCCTCGGCCACCCATATTAGCTTATTAGCGACTGAAGATTTTGATCAGGAGGTTTATTACCGTTATTGTCTGGCCAACCTTCCCTTGATTACATTTATGATCCGAAGAAAGGGAGTGATGAAGTGAATGATCTCACCTTCGTCTATGTGCTCAGATCGGAAGCTATTACACCTGAAGCTGACCGTCATCTTACACTGATCTGAATACATTGATGGAGGCTTGGCAGTGACAAAATCCCTTCATCTTACTAGTTTAACGATCAAATAAATAAATTCAGCAAGTCCAATAATGCATACAAACAGGAGGAAGTAAAATCAATGTCCCACGGGCCAGGGGTTTACACTAGGTCCGATCTTGTAGGTCCCGTTCCAGGTATTCAAAAGAAGACCTATTAGTTTTTAGGCGCCTACATGCAGGTCACCATAGATACGGGACCTTATTTTTCAGGTCTAAACTAAAGAACCTGATCAATTCAAATTTGGGTCTCAGACTCAGCAGATTTCAGACCGAGCCACGCCGTGAAGTGAAGCAGCTGGAAAACTTGTAAACAGTGGTAGAATTCCGAAACAATCAGAAAATACACCTTACAATGCTCCAATCAGTGAAGTTGCATTTCGCATTTATGGATTTTGAATAAGACTGAAAATGTTGTTGCCATCCTGTTTTCAAACCCGGACAGACAGGTGGATGCCAGGCGTGAGGCTTAATGGGCAAGCCCGTGATAGACACCAGCCCATCCCAAGCCCAATGAACTCTTCACGGACTTGGGGATCTCTCGAAAATTAAATGGGCGACATATCTTGATCTCTTGGGCGGGCAGTAGAAGGCTCAAATTGCCATGGGCGCCTAGTTGGGCTCGACCAGAAAATTAGAGTGGATCACAGCGACACAATTGAGCATTGAAGGCATCAGATGTGACTAGAACATCACTAATATAATTCAATGCATAAGCCTGCCGGAAGACGTTACATAAGAGTGTTTGGTACGGAATGTTCGAATAGCCGTACAAGAAAGTCATAAACGCATTTTTAAAATAAGATAAATTCAAAGTGTCAGGTGAAAACATGGCAGAGCCAAATGAGCAAAACGCTATCGTTTCCGTGTTAGCGAAACTCTACACAATAAACTTGCATTTAGTTCTTTTAACTACCAAGGTTGGTAAAAATATTTTAATTTGAGCTAGACGCTTCGTATTTGACCGCAATAATGCAAATTTCGCTGAGATAATTTTTAAAATTATCTCGTTAGTTAAATACAGCTGGGCCCAACGGGCGCTCCTGGGCCGTTTTGAATGGGCTCGGGCACGAATTTTAAAATTTCAATTGGAATTGACCGGGGTCGTCCAACCCATAGTAAAGTAATCTGGGCTGGGCTTGGAGGAGCATAAATTATTGTTGAAAAACATTGGCGGGCTTGGGCTCAAAAAATTATGTGGGCCTCACGTCTGGTCCGGTGGACACCACCACTTTCCCGCCAGTTTGCTTACTGCGCAATCGCATGAAAAATCCACGTACAATAATAAAAAAAACTGAAAACAATTTTCTACTTGCAAAAGCGGGAATGAACGAATGAACGGATTACTGCAATTGCACAAACTGAAGTTGTTGGAGCTTGCTTGGCTGCATTTTTTCATATTCCGTTCATATGCATACTACTGTCCCCGACAAAGTAAAGTTAAGATTTGATAATTTATTTTGCTAAAAAACTGAACCAAGTTGGTCTTGCAACAGACACACCGTTAAGCTTTGATAAGTCTCACAGCCACTTTGCTATTCCTCAACCGAGTCCATGTGTGTACAGGTTTTCCACCTGAGCGGGATCCTTTATAAAAAGTTGGGAGCTCGTGATGTTTTCGAGGTGAAGATACGGTGCAATGTGCAATATGTTTGTGTATAGAATCTCATATGCTGGTTCACAAAACGTCCTCTCCTCCAATCTTTTCATGGAATGTATGAACGGGATGGAAAATGACGGAGTGATATCATTTACACAAGCAACCAATAAGTTTATTACACGGACTTGGTAATTGCTTAAGGTACAGACAAGACGCCGCTCCGTGTTACTGTTTGATTTGAACGGGGCGTTGCAGCGTGTAAATCTGCGTGAAAAACTAGCCATTTCTCAGCACACAATTAGGATCTTACGACTACGCCGTTGCATTTCGTTGTAAATAATTCATAGTAAATTCACGCAGTGATCACGCCGGAATTTCTATTCGTCGACCTGTGAGGAAGGTAAATATTGGTTCCCGTTGACGGATGATATAACAGGCACACTTGAAAAACTGCGCAATCAGGGTATACGGAAAGAATGCTTCCTTTTAAAACCACTTTGCATATTTTCCCACCCATCATGTGGGCATACGCGATATGATGTGAGAGAACTGGATGTTCTGGCAGGGAGCTGTGAGTGCGATTGGTTTGTTGTAAAAAATGAAACCGTGTACAAAGTTCACGCTTTCGTTTCAATCTATTATATTCCACGACGTCCGTCCAAGTGGATTGTCATGACGGGAAATAACGGATGCACACGGAGTTCCTCTTTCTTCCGTCTGTACATTGAATATTCACAGCCGGGGCTATTCTGATGACGATATGATTTACTTGTAAAATAATTGAAAGGAGGGGTTACAAGATTGATGGTATCAGTTGAAATCATTAGGGAAATTAAGTGAATCTGCCTCCTTCAAGACTTCCGGACTGCCTCCTCTTGAGGAATAATGGCTGCAAATTGTCACGATTTCAACCACCAAGAGTAATAACGACAAGATATGTGGAAATCTCAAATTTTCAGCACCCTTCTTCCCCGCCTACAAGGATTGCAGACACATGGAAGCACGCACATGTCGGTGAAGGCAAGAGTATTGTAGTCGGGAAGTGGGAACGGAGACAGTAGCGGCGGTGGTGACGATAAATGATATTCAAGTTGTCAGAAGTGGAGCGTTCTGTTCAAAGCAGCACAAAGTGTGAATTGGATTTCCCTTCGGAATACATATGGGCTCTGTGTCGGTGTACTATGAAAATTCATACGTTGTCATTCAGACGCCCACATGAGCAGGTGAAGCGTTCCGTTCTGAAGATGCTCTTGTCTTGAATGGGAAAAAATATTTTACAGCTCATTTTCTACAAGTAGACACATCCATCCAGAAACCTATATAGCTTTATTTCTGATGAGCAGATGACTCAGGACGGCGACGATTTCATTCTCCCTACAAGAGCCGGCCCAACTATATTAGTCCTTGTTTCCATCTCGTTCACATGACATTTAAGCATCAATAATTACTCTTGCTTTGGGAAAGCGCCTGTACAAATTCACTCTCCGCTCATCCCTTTCCGTGTGGTACTGCTCAAAGCTATTCTGTTGTATCATCGTAATTATCAATTTACTCCGCATAAACACGACCAGTAGAAAAACATACACAAGCAGAGCGGCGTCGTGCACTTGAGCCGAGCCCCACGCATTTTCTTGGTCCAAATATATAAATGGAAGCAGCACTGTGAGTGAGGATGCTCAAAATCTTTATATTGAGAATGCCAAAAGAGGGAATCAAAAAAAGCGAAAGGAATTTGCACTGCGGAAATTGAATTCCCTACTTTTCCCTCTTGTATTCTTTGACACTTGTGTGAGTATGTGTAGCCACATAGTTCGACCGACCACACGACCCGTCCGTGCCGTCTCTCATCATGTGCCTCTCTGCCCACTCAGAAAAATGTCTTGACTTCAACCACTTGTAAGTCCTATCCTGCTCGCGTTCTTCATACCGACAGGTCAATATCTCCTACGTCCAAAAACATCAAGTGTGAGAAATGTTATTTCCTTCTTGGTTTGAAAACACTCTTCCGGAGTAATAAATGGTTTCTTAAAGGAGATAACTTGGATCTTACCCATCATGTCCACCCAGTCCTTTGGTCCGTTGAGAAGGAAAGTGATGGGGATGGAAAGTGTGGGACGCTAGGTTGCGGACTTATGCAACCTAACCTGACAGAACAAGATGAGTCCCAAGGGACGACAGGTACATCGGAAGATAAATTCCAATCAACGGTAAATCACATCTTAGTATGTAGCACATGGCATCACTCCTGGCTGTGTTGTGGAAACTCTGTGAGGGAAATTCCAAGGACGAGCAAAGGTTTGTGCGAGAGACAATCATTATTTGTATAAGAGTCAAAGTTGAGTCAAAGTTCCTCACCCCGTCATGGATTTCTTCATATAATTAGTCATGTAGAATAATTATTCCAGCCGGACTCTTGACATGCGGGCCACGATCATCACTCACTTGTCTCGGAGTGACAAATTTTTCCATGTAAAACACGCGTCATCCCCAATGCCTTCCTTATTCATACACCCCTGCAGACACATCCATTCCCTGGGGTAGTAATAACGGCAATATCGTTGGCAATGTTCGAACCGACACGGTCCTTTATCATTATATTTACCTCTGAGAGCTCCATTAGCACAAAACGCTACAAGCTTTCGCACGGCTGAATTTCAGTGAAAATTATTGCTAATTTTATTGCCAAAGCCAATGAATAGTTGGGCATTTTATTGCTTCCCTTAGCGCATTGCAAAGAATGAATACCTGGGGCATTTACATACGCCTCGTTTCCTCATGCATGCCCACACCTGTGCGGATGATGATGATGATACTTCATCCGCGGCAAACTCAACGCTACACATAGCCTGTCAAAGGATGCCACGGGCGGCGGTCTGGCAACACGCGGGGACGGAACTCCTGTCAACAGAATAAAGACAAGTTGATTTAACACTGGGGGCTGCGCTTTCGCGGAGACATACTTATCACAACTTACTTGAAGGGACGCTTGAGTACAGGACCTCACAATGCAGTAACGAGCTCATGATTTACATCACAATCTTTGGCTTGAGGAGAGCCAAAGAATCAACGCGGTGACCCGGACCGAACTCTACAAATGTGGCCATTAGAAGTGCACCCTAAAAGCTCCAAGTAAATGACTCCTGAATACAGTATGTACATATGCACAATGTGTCTCCATCGCCTAATTTATCACAGTTACGAAAATCAGTCGTCCTCATCTTCTGCGGAATCCTTCCCCAACTTTGAAAAGCGACGGATGGTACATGTGGAAGGTCATTTATATACACAGTCTAATTGAGATGCTCCGCTTCAACCTTTAACATTTAGAAAAAGGAGGGACTTTGAAACTCATCAGCAGTGAGTGAACAATGTAAAGGATGAAATAATAGGATCATAAAAGTAACAAGACTTACGGCTTGTCATCCTCGGTCACAATGACAAGAGCATACGTATTTGTACTACACTTCTGTAGCTAAAAAAATATCGGGGTCAACGAATGAGTAACCGAATAGCATTGAACTACATTTCTCGAGTTAACTTAAGCTATTAACGGTCGCGCACATTTGAATTTCCACCAGGCAACATTCTGAATGATGATCTGACTTCCCGCAGCTGAGGGTAGCAGTAACAAGAAGAAGTCACCATCAACATTACTACATTTTCGCTGTTGAGCATTGACGGAGAAATCTTGTATTTTACCTTTTATTTATTAGCTGCAATGAAAAAAATAAGTTGCTCCTCTGTATCATCCAGTCCGCCGGATTGCGCAATAATATTCTGACACAAGGTGATAAATTAGTCCCCGTTTCGTCGTCGCACGTCCAGCTGCATAAAGACTTCCCCAGGGAATTGTGCTTCCTCTATGGAGGTTAACGCGTAGGCAATAACGTCCACTCTCGGGCACGCACCATCCTCTTCAAAACTCCTGTCCGGAAAATAGCGTGACGGGAAGACATAAAATTATTAGGAACTTAGACGACTGATTTATTGAGACACTCTCATATATACGCACATCGGTACACCTCGCTCATTGCATAAGTGTACAGAGGTCTGGCGATTCAGAAATTCCGCACTGAATGACCCTTCCCCCCCTCAAAGCCTGACTTGTATTAGGCTATAAATTTATTAAAACTTGCTCCTACATTCTTCAATACATTAACCACAGCACGCTGCATCTCACTTAACATTTATTAGCCGCATTAATATAAAAACAGTCTTTTACTACTGCACATATTCTCTCTCTGTGCCGCAGAGCCTTCTTCATCTGCGGCACGGAAGACGGACGGACAATATTGGGTAAAAAAACACAAATATGAACATACTTTACCAACCGTTGACATGTCTCATCGGTCCTTCAACAATCTTTTCCTCGTTTTACGACCGAGCCTCCTCACTAACCAATGAATTCCACCGTCGACGTCCTTCTTATTAGGAAACCCAGGGAGCGCATGGCCTCAAGTTGAAAAGATCTACAGGTCAGAAAGATAATAAACTAATTACAAGAGTCATTCCCTGTTTCCCATTCACGCACCCAGACACCGGAGGAGAACGCAGCAGTGAGTATGAGATGAAGTGGGAAAAAGAGTTTTCACAAAACAAATAATCTCCTCACATCCATCAAGTCGCCTAAATGAATTCAATAGCAACCGGTAAATTACGAACGTAAAAACGCGGCCGTCTCCCTCACGTAACAGCAGTGTCACATTTCCTCACCCTCTGATTATCCTGTGGTGGTGACGGGTTGATAAGAGAAATACTCCAAAGGCATTTCCCACCGTTTCTGACCCAAAATCCGTAGCATCGCCATCCACGTCCAATTGACCAAGAACGAGTAATTGCTCCGTCATTACGACTTCGGCACGCAATTTGTGCACTTCGTCTACGATCAGAATAGCAAAGTAAAAAACTGGAAATTTACGCAACCCCCCATGCTGCCTCTGCCACCACGGGCAATATGCACTCTAATGTCAAGAGCGATAAGAAACTAGTATTTTTCCCATTTCTATCCCACAACTATGTCGCTCATTTGAGAAGACGAGACACTACCAAACTAATTATAAACTCTCTGCGAAATGCCCATAGAAAATAATGTGGGTTTTCATCTTCAGCAGTGAAATTTCATGGTGCCACGGCCAGTTATGTGAATTAATAGCCCTGCTACGTGCTACACCTTCAATTTCAAATACGACAGGACGGCTAAGATGGAATTCCCGCCGTTGAAAACAAAATGGCGAAAGCATATGCATATCCCTCTCTTTAGCGGGCATCAATCTTGAACGTAATAACCGTGATAGCAGAGCAGAGCTACAGAGCACTTCGCGTGAAAATCATCCACTTTACTCTCATTTTTAAAATAATTTGGCATTCGTGCAAACGGGGAGCTGCACGACTGATTCGTTAGGGCTGTTATCATTGTAACCATCCGATCATTAAACTGATTGCACCCACTAAAATCTTGTAGATCCGATGCCGTTTTTACTACCGTTTAGCAATGATTATGCAGATTTTCTATAAGAACTTGATGAGTCATCAGGGCTGCCTTGAAGAAGTGTGTACAAAATTTATAGGATTAAGCACTACAGTATAGTACAGTGGGGACAACGGGCATTGTAATGTCCGACGACGGAGCTCGCGGGTATAAGCACCACCAATGAACTGACGTACATTCCATATCTTGCATCAGCCAGATTTTTTTAGGAAGAACAAATAAGTTTAGCCAACTAAAAACGTCATCATATTGTGAGCACTACAAAAAGCGCTCGTGTATATATATATATTTGGGAGCTGACTGAAGAAAACTTTCACTTGCTTCCTCTATAATAAATAAATTCGTCCTCTCAATTACGTAAAAATTCCTCGTTTTTTAATACAGGCGATATTTCTCTTCTCTTGGCATTATTTGGCTCTCTGCACTCGCATATACTACAGACTTGCTAACACAGTAGCAGAGAATCAACAAAAACGAGCCGTTTACAGTGGTGTACACACTATTTGGCCTATACTTGGACGCTGGTTTGATTCCCTACAGGTTGTTCACTGACAGCAGCAGGGTAGGGGATATGTTCGTGTACTGCGCGGCGGAGGGAATGAATGAATCGTCCACATACATGCCTCATACTATATGGTGAGACCAGTTGTTGTTTACAGTTCAAGTTTCCTCTGCTGCCATTTAGAAAGTGGCGTAAACGGACGTTACCTATTGGAAATAAAATTTATATATTTTTTCACATAAAAAACATTGGGGAGCGGATGGAGTTGATCTGAGAATTTAAGACCTCTTTGACATAATCTTTTGACCATATACGCCAAGCCAGGTGAGTTGAGGACAAACCGGAAGATCCACATCGGCTCTCATTACGATTGGGATGTTATGGACAATTATTGTCGTCGTCAGTCTCCACACACATTACACACATGAGTATATTATGCGACTCGTACACACTGCTGTGACGGAGTGGAAATTCGATGATGCTGGTGGTCGTCGTGGTAACCCGTTATAATAATCTGCCCTATCGGAATCATATGGAGGAGACTACTGCTCTGCCTTGGTTTGGCCAATTACCATAGTATGACTTTTTGGCACTGCCCATGCCACCCTTTTGCATATGGACGGGGAACATTGCACCACCATTATTATGGCATATGTCTCCCAAACCGTATAATCTACATATCCATCCGCTTCATACTCTTGGCTGGGAGGGTTGGAAACTAATTATTACTACTGATTTGGAAAGAATGGATTTTTTGATTTTTCCTTGAACAATAGTGGCCATCGTATAGTAATGACAAATGACACACACACACACACAGTTACATCCACACAGGATCTGAGCATTTCTCATAAAGTCACTTTTAAATGTCTTCCTCTGGGTGGTGGCACTGGTTTGCAGGTGGATGTCAGTAGGGTTGAGAATGAGATAGACACGTAATGTGCCGACAGGATGACAGCGATGACAACACGAGTGACCACGACATAGAATCATCCATGTAAGTATGCATCAGCGTTGTTTCCTCAACATGAGATGACAATCTTTGGGAAGAGATTATAAGATTTTGTGGTGGTGGTGGTGGTGGTGGAGGTGATGAAGAGGAAGATGTAGTTTATAAATATGTTGTGGAGCCGACCTAGTTTCACCGGCGACTTGTACCTTATACAAGGGACTACTATGTACCACCACCAACACTACGTACTACTACCCTACCCCTCCTCCTGTCTCTCTTTCTCGTCCTCTGAAAGATCCCTCTCTGACAAGGCTGACGGCGGGTGTCAAAGAGTGTATTCGAAGATGATGATTACGACTGTGGTACTGTTGAGCTTGGTAGGTGATAGAGCGCCGAGCCGGTCAGCGTCATTTCTCAGGTGTCTGTTCTCCCTCGAGCACGTCCCATGTCAAAGCTGATCAGAGTTTTTCCTTTTTAACCAGCACAGAAGTGAGTCAGTAACCAACTGAGCAGTTGGACAGTTAAGGCACAGCACACACATATACAAACATAAGCGCGCGCGCCTGGTCATAGTGGCACGAGATATCTAGTGTGCACTTGTTGCTGCCTGTGGTGTGATTATGGCTCTTTTGGGGAAATTTCATCTTGTCTCACAACTACTACCATTACTACTCTTTCTACTTACTCAGGTTCGTTCGTTGTTTGACAAGGGAAGAGATTTTTTGCCCGATTCTACCCTGACCGACCGGTTTCACAGTTGGACACGCTGTACATGTTATTATTCGCAGACGCAAGACGAGATTAACGGCTAATTTCCCGTCTGACAAATATAACACATTTCCGTGCGGGAAACAAGTATCATCTCCGTGTACACAGCGGTGTGGGCAGTTCGATAATGTCCTTAAAACCTGTGTGCTCATAAAGAATCCCCTATAGCCTGGCTCTCTGCTTGTTTTGACGCTGAAGCAATTATGGCAGATTGCATCTTCCCGTAGTGTTTTCACTTTTTTCACAATCTCGTTTTCAATAGCTTGTATTATTACCGTGTGACTTCACCGAATCCTTATCTCGATCAGTACGGTTTTTTTCTCAATGATTTTTTCTTTGAATCCGACTTTTGGTGCAGTGTTGGTGGCGATGGTGCGGGGCGGGGGGAGTGCGTTATAGTGAGAGTTGTTGGAGGAGGACGGGGTTTGACAGAAAGCCACATGACGGACGATTATTCACGGTTTTGACTACACTGTAATCACAAAAATCAGTGGGAACGAACAATACAGGACTTTTGGGGCCGGTTCGGTCAATTTGAATGAGTGACTTGTGTGTGTGTGTGTCTCTCTCTCTTTTACTACACCTGTATTTGTCTCTGTGCGCAGGTTTATGTTGAGGGAACCAAGCATAATCTACCTGATAATTTGGAAATTGTTGACCCCAAATCACTGGGCTTGGCCGGGGCGGATATTGACAAGTTTTTGGGCAACGTGAAACTTTTGCCTATTACCGGGTGAGTCAGGTTTAATTTCTCTTAATTCCAAACAATGTTTTTCTCCTCGAAACTTTGCACGTGTACACATATGGGCTTTGTTTTAGAGTGATTTTGATATTTTCAACTGTTGCATACATATCTGTCATGCTCTTTGAATTATTGGATTTCTATTGTAAACAATGATTCTCCAATTATCAGTGTTTTTCTTGTAATAAATATTTTTATAACAGACAACTATAACTATCCAGTAAAAAACTAATTATTTTTTAGTAAAATATTATAGTTAATTCAAATTTAAAATAAACTATAAAATATAATAATAATAATATTCATATTATTTTCATTTTTCTTCCTCCCTAAAACTTTGCTGTAATGTACATACACACTCGAGCTTTTCTTTGCATACCTTTCCCTACAATGTTTTTTATTTCCCAAATAGCAATGGCCTGCTCCC